>OZ022591.1:13746200-13951652 GCA_963669155.1 Arbacia lixula
GAAATAAATTTCGATGAAATGTGAAATGCAAATAAGGATGCTTTTAGTGGCATACTCCATGTGGGTAGGGCATGCTGTCTGTCCATTTCTATACTCCATGTTTTCTTTTTGTGTTAAAAATCAAAATTTAATGTGGGACTATAAATAGACCTGTCTACCGATACAAACAAATTGTCCCTCATGAAGTCGACAAGCAGTTTAATACATCTCGATTGAAAACTACTTTTAATTGTACAAAATACATCATTTTATTTGGGTTTTACTGTGTGTATGGATAGAAATGAGTTGTGTATTCTATTGTTATTGTCGTGGTTTTTCTCTAGTGTTTTAATGTACTATTCCAGATCATGCGTGATTCATTCTATTTCTGCCACTCTATATTCAGTCGTGCAATCTGTATATTGGCACAAGGCGTCCAGATAATCTAAAGAATAGATATATCCTATGTGAATTGTGGTAAATAAATGTATCATTTGTACATTTTTGTTGTGTGCCGGGTAATTATTACATAACGTTATCTGCCTATTGAGAATTTGGTAATTTCTGAATGATTGAATTCAACGTGATTTTATGTGTTTTTGGTGGGTTGGGTTGGGGGGGGGGGGGGGGTGGGCTATCTATTTTTGTAAAGGATGTAGAGAAAGAGAAAAAAAGGATGATAAATTGCAGAAGGTGGAGAGAGAGAGTGAGAGAGAGAGAGAGAGAGAGAGAGAGAGAGAGAGAGAGAGAGAGGAGAGAGAGAGAGAGAGAGGGAGTCGTAGGAAGAGAAATGAAGGAGAGATGTAGAGAAAGAGGAAATAAAGGGAGAGAATTGGGCAAGAGAGAGAGAGAGAGAGAGAGAGAGAGAGAGAGGGGGGGGGGGGAGGATAAACTGACCAATGGTGAGCCTTCTCACCACCATATAATTATATGTTCTCTTATATATTTGCTAGCCATGCATACACGATTATCAGAAAAGCAAAACAACAAACACGGTCTACCATAACACTGCCGACAGACTGTTATAGAAAAACGAACAACAAACTGTTGTTCACACTAGCCTCAATACAGACTCAAAATTAAATGTTCGAATCAGATTTAACATTTTGCTAATTAAACCAAACAATTGTGGAATATCAAATGAATGTTGCATATATTGCTATATTTTTCCTCACTAAATATTTTTAATTGTCATATTTTCTCAGTTTTTTTGCCTAGGTGACAAGCATTAAATTAAAATTTTCCTTGATTATTAAAGACTACATATAGAAGGACCGCCCACTTAGCTTTCCAGAAATACAGTTAAACAAACTTCGGAATTATGCCTCGTAGGCCGCATAAATGCTGCTTAGGGTCATGTTTTCGATGTTGCCGTTCTCAAGAAGCAAATAACAGAGATGGAGTTTCGATGGTAAGTTGTTGAAATTTACACTCATTAAACGATATTTATCAATCATAATAGCAAGGTGCAAATCTCTTTCAACCACCAGCTGTCCAGCGGAACAAAGCCGATAAACGACGGGGACCTACCGGCGATAAATTTCCCAGAGTTACGCTCCTAGCTCCTAGCACTGACGTTAGGTGCATTCGCGAATACATCGTGAGCAATGCAGATATGCAGCCAGGGTTGTTTTAGATATTGGATATTACTATCACTAGACGGTACTATTTATTATTTTTCAAACAGTTATGCATTGTGGGGGTATGATAACCTTTTCTTTTGCAGATGAAAAATTGATTTTTGTCATTTTACCTACATTAAAATGAAGTTGCATCAATTTATCATCAACAATAATTTGACACATTAAGATCAGAGTAACAAAAGTGGTTAGATTTCCACATTTCTGACTTTTTTGTCCTTTTGAGTTTTTAGGTTGGTATCATATATTTAATTTATGTAAACACGAGATATAATGGAAAGTTCAGATTACTATGATTTTGTTTTGATGTTGATGATTAGATCTGTAGCATATAGATACACTGTAGGTATATACAAAGTGAGACAAGGGATAAATATGTTTTTAGGTCTGTATCTGTCCAAATTCCAGTCATGGCCAGTTGTATCATTGTGGCAGAATAGTGTGGTGACTCGGCTGCATTTGAGGGGTTGAAATCTGCCAGCTCAAAGCCCCAGACTGCAGTGAGATGCTCGGATTGGAGCAGACACAGAGAGGGTATAGCTTGAACCCAGAACCCGGGAATGCTCCCGCCGGGAGCAGTCCCAGGGCTAGTTCAAGTCGGAGGCCGGTTTCAAGGGTAGGGGCCGGCTTGTGAGTCAGGCACTCAATATACCTTGCATCAACAAGATGATGTGACAGACCATGGCATGTTTTTTCATTCGTACTACCATTTGTTAATGTGGAAATGTTTATTCTTTTTCTTTAATCTATAGGAGTCTTTGGTATCCAGCATTCACCGTACCCAATCTCAACTTCCGCGGAAAGATTATGATGTAAGTTTTTGAGCAACCTCGTCATATTACTAAATTCTAATCTTGAAACTATGTAAGTAACTAGTTTGACTATCACCTGCTCTGTCTATTTCCTCTCCTAACTTTTTCATTTGTTATACAATGTGCTTACCGTTGATAATTTGAAAAACTTGATATTTTCTGAAGCAATTAAGCACATCTTTAAAACGATATGACTCATAGTAATTCCAAAGCTTGTCCAAGGCTTGTCCAACTAGCAACAACTATTAAAGTCACTCAACCTATTGAAACTAAACTACTTTGGACTGTTGAATGTAATACATGTACACTGCAGCTCAAAGGAATTGGCATAGCGAAAGGGAAAGGGAAGAAAGGGAAAGAGCCGCAGTTTTAAACCGCGTTATATTTTGTCCAGTTCAGCATGAAACATGATGTATTTTAGGCTAAAGCATCGTGTGTCATTATAAGCTGGAACAAAATATACCATGGTTTAAGATTGCGGCTCCTTCCCTTTCTTCCCTTTCCCTTTCTCTATGCCAATTCCTTTGAGCTGTTGTGTAGCTCCGTACTCTGTGCTGCGTATGTCGTTTGTACACAAAATTGATGAGCAAGTCGATCTACACATTACTTCCTTTAAATGGATAGTTCACCCTGAAATTAAGTTGGTTCCAATAAAAGCAGAAACATGAAACAAACGTTTTAGTTAAGATATGATGAAAATCTGTTATAGGATAAGAAAGTTATGCTCATTTAAAGTTTTGATTTTGTGACGTCATGTGCGAGGTGCTCTTCCATATGTTGTGTACAGTTTTCCTTTAAAATGTCAATTTTTTCAAAAGGAAGTGCATCATTTTACAGTGCATTTGATACATTGTTATAAACACATCTTTACACACAATCCTCTATGAAAAAAAAAATGAGTACTTCATCAAAAGCAAAACAAAACAACTTAAATGGAATAATGCAGCACACATCATATGGGAGAGCACCTCACATGTGATGTAACAAAATTTAGATTTCAAAAGATCATAGCTTTATCGTTCTTTGACGGTTTTTCGTCAAACCTGTACTTATATCTTCCTTTCATATTTCTGCTTTTATTGAATCAACTTAACTTAAGGGTGGACTATCCCTTGAACCCTATGTGTGTCAGACGTAATGATGTTCTATGGGATTTGTGAGTATAACTTGTGATTAAATACACATTGGCAAGTCGAGAGTTAAAGGAAATGTGCTGTACTGGGAAGACGAAAAGCCTTCAAAAGTGTGATTATGAGCAGTCATCTTGCCAATGGTA
This sequence comes from Arbacia lixula, assembly GCA_963669155.1. Taxonomy (NCBI): domain Eukaryota; kingdom Metazoa; phylum Echinodermata; class Echinoidea; order Arbacioida; family Arbaciidae; genus Arbacia; species Arbacia lixula. The sequence continues at coordinate 13,749,908 of OZ022591.1, forward strand.
TTAACTTCATGTATTGTCCATTTTAGATACTTGCTGGAAGTGGTTTGTCCTCAAGTGATCCACATTTGGAGTAATTATTGATTAAATCACAGATCCCTTACGTGTTCGGGCCAAATATTTTGAGGATTTGTGATTTAATCACTAACTACTCCAAATGTGGATCAGTTGAGAGCAAAACACTTTCAGCAAGTTTTTAAAATGGACAATACATGAATTTAAGACCATTGGCAAGAAGATTGCTCATGATCACCCTTTTGGCGGATTTTTGTCTTCCCAGTACTGTATATTCCCTTTAACCAAACATCTTTTACTGCGTAGAGCCTGGACTATGACACCTGCTACAGTGATATCTACTCTGAGATGCTGAAGGGGAAGAACTCCTGGGCCAGCCGCCACCTCGAGGTCTTCCGATGGATCATGACAGCGGCCATCGGCATTTTGACAGGACTGGTGAGAGATGGGGGTTTCGTGGTACAGGGAAACCCCGGTATAACAAGCACGGGTATAGCGAGAACCCTGTTGTTACGAGAACATTTCTTGGGTCCAGGTTTTTCTTTAAAAGACCTCCATGTATTCTGTTTTCATATAATGAGATCGGCTATAGCAAAATTTCTGCTATAGCGAGGCAAATTCCCAGCCCAAGAATAAAGAAAAAGAAAGGAATTTGACTCCGTTATTAGGAGCTCTCCCTTCACCCACGCCGCCCAGCATGGGAAACGCAACAACAGCACAAGCAATTTTCTTGGCGCCGTTAAACGCTGATCACACACATCGTGGAAGAATACACACACACACACAACCACACATGCATATGTCGCGCGTGTGGTACTGCCAGAAGCCGTATCTCTAGGTGCTGCACGCCCCCGCGCCCAAACCATTAAATACAGTCATGCACGCACATGGCAAGAGCCTCTAAACACATGTGACACCGCGCATCTACGACCACGGCCGCGCATGCATGAAGATTGCCTTTAATGATCATTCATTGCTTACACGCGGTTATGCCAGCAGGCGCGGCTGGGTAACTGGGCCTCCCTGCTGCTTCATTTGTCGGTAAACGGAGGCCTTGAAAGTGTCATTCATTGACATTTTCAACTGTGCTGTTCGATATTTAATGATTTTTAAAGCTAATGAATTCAGTTTAGAATGCTTGTAAGGCCATTTAGATATTACAGTCCTAGCGGTAGATATGTTATTATTTGTGTAGTCCTATAGATGCATTCATTTCTCTACGTTTTGATGATGTACTGGTATAGCGAGCAATCCGCTATAGCGAGGAAAAAGTGTGGGTCCGTCCCCCTCGTTATAACAGGGTTTCCCTGTATCATGGTTGTGACCTGGAGGGTTCAGCCATCAGCTTTTTTGTGGCATTTAATATTCGGGGAGCACTCGTTATCTGGAAGGTTTTGTTATTCTGAAGGTTCACTATTCCGAAGGTTTGTTATTCCGAAGGTTCGTTAGTCTGAAAGCAAAATAAGGTTCATTATTCTGAAGGTCCGTTAGTCCAAGAAAGAAATAAGGTCCGTTATTTCGAAAGTTCATTCGTCCGAAAAAGAAATAAGGTTCGTTTTTCTGAAGGTTCGTTAATCCGAAAGCGAAATGAGGTTCGAACCTTATTAACAAACATCCGGAAAAACAAACCTTATTTCGTTTTCAGATTACCAAACCTTCGGAAAAGCTAACCTTATTTCATTTTCGGATGAACGAACCCTATTTTTATTTTGTATTAACGAACCTTCGGAATAATGCCACATTTGCTTGGATTAACGAACCCTTTTTCGTTTTCGGACTAACGATCATAGAGGTATAGGCAATTTACGTGTTTCGGAATTACGAACCTTCGGAATATCGAACTGTAACCAAATATTAATGATAATGCTTTGTTCAGGGCTTTGTTGATGATTTTAATGCAGGAGGGTGGATGTTTTGGTATTGACAAGTATTTGTACGTGAGAATAACAGCCTGCGAATATGTTGTAGGTGTGCTGTGTCACAAAAATTTACTTATGAGAAAATTACTGGTTTGACAATATTATACAAATATTTCATGACCATGATGGATCTTGTGGAATCTATGTGCACCGAGGTTAAGTGGAGGGCGTGCGGTACTATTTTCCCGAGACCGCAGGTCGAGGGAAAATGGTACCGCATGCCCTCCACTTAACCGAGGGGACCAATAGATTCCACAAAGTTCCCGAATAAAGATCATGAAATATTTGTTTTATATCCTTCATTAATATATTCTTTGTTAATTAATTGAATCCTTACCATGGACCTTGTAGTGCCCATGCTCTAAGCCCCGAACGCAGGAGCCCGATTCAGATGTTTTGTTATTTCCTGCGGCTTGAGAAAACCAACGGAAATTCAAGTTGCACCTCGGCCGCAACACCGCTGGAGTTCCGGCAGCGCGCCCAATGATTTTCCGCTCCAACGCTGAAAAGCTGCTGGAAAGAAATGTATCGCGCAGATTTTGCACGTCGCGCATTTACCTGGGATGAATCAATGAAAATTGTATCGATCACTAATAGCCCGGATATCGATAGTCCAGAGGGAAAAAGAGACTATTTTTGACATGATGTCACGAAATAGTACTTTTTTTCCCTCTGACGTCACGAAATAGTACTTTTCTTCCCTCTGAGCTCTCTTCCTCCAAATAGTTCATCTATTTGTGGTCATGTGACACCCTTTCAACCAATCAACGAGCTGGAATATATTAATGAGGGATATAAAATGTATTATATAGCATGCTTCTGTGTGATTGCATGTCATCAAGCTTGAAAAATAGCCCCCCCCCCTCATGTAACTTATTGTTATTTTCCCTTTGCTTCCTAGGTGGCCGTGTTTATCAACTACTTTGTTGGGTTGCTAAGCGACTGGAAACTGGGCATGGTGGACAACTGTATCCTTGGCAGAGTGGATTAGCCTAGCTTCTAGGCTGTAGAGTCTGTTTCTCTCTTGTTTGGACACGCAAGCTGATACTTTCTCACAAAGCGAGAATGACACAATACCAGTGGACTATTTCCCGTTTTTAGGCCTGCAAAATGTCATTGGCCTCGTTCTGTGAGTTGGAATAGCGATCTTAGCTGACCAATCATCATAGCCCAGTGGTAAAGAAGACATGGTTAAGAGGCATGCACAGCACTCATGAATATTCATAAGCTGTTAAGAAAGTCCGAGGTTAGCGATTGTAAAGGTGAACATTTCCTTAGCTGGGGTGAGGCAAACTGTGGCTAAGAATGCCAGTGTAAAAATCCTTTAAAGAAATAGTCCTGGGCCCTGTTGCATAAAACTTTACATTTACATTAACTTTGCTGTCAATGGCAACTTTTATGGAAACCTTGAATTTGATTGGCTGTCGAGCAGTGTAACCATGGTTGTTACCATTGATGACAGAGTTACTGTTATTTGTAAGTTTAATGCAACAGGGCCTTGGTTATGAATAGTACAGTGCTAAGGATAGTGCAAGTATAAAATCAATCAATCTGCTCAATTTGCACTTTGCAGTTTTTCCCTTGATTTGTAATATTTTGTCAGATTTGGGTGATTGTTCCAAGTATACCTGCCTTGGCATCCCTCTCCTGATTCTCCTGGCATTTAATATGTCGTTTGTTTTCATTGCCAGTCTGCTTGTTGCCATGGAGGTAAGTAAACATCATTTTCAAAATAGCTCATGGATTGATTTAGGGTGTTGGGTTCTAAAAAAAATGCGAGAATCACTCTGGCTGAATTTGTTTTTGGTATATTCATAGATAAAAAGTCTGTGAGAAACCAATCTTTGTTCTCCACAAACACATATTTGATCCAGATGATACAATAGACCATTTTCGTTATGTATGCAAATTTTATTCACGTCGTTCAAACAATACGTTACTAATGGTAACCCCAAAGCTTGTCGGAGGTTTGTCGGAGTAGCAACAACTGATAGATTCAGAGTGCGTTCCATCCATTCAAACTGAATCACGATGTGGATGTAATAACGCGTCACTACGCAGTTAGGGGAAAGTTGTAAATGGCTTATTAGTGAGTAAGCAGAAGATGCAATAAAACAATGTGCGAATGTTGTTGGAATAATTGTGTGAAGAGTGAGATAGAGAAGGAGTAGCAGGGGGGTGAGAGAATTATGATTTTGAAAAAAGTGGAAAATCAATTAATTGCGTGATTTTCCTCAAAACTTTTGCAAATCTGCCCCTCTGATATTTCTGCTTTTATCCATGCCAAAAAAGGTGCATAACTTTCATTTCAACCACTCTTTTGTTCTTTCTTGAAAAAAAAAAATAGAGCACATTTATAGCTGGAAGGTGTTTTACAAAATGCATGTTAAACATCTAACCCCCCCCCCCCCCACACCTTTCTTAGCTTATCTGTTTAAAATCATAATTGCAATGCAGTGTTGTACGTATGTACTTCAATTCGCAATGAAAGATCATCTAGCACCATTTTCATGTTGTTAAATTCCAGACCCTACAGTAATTTGCACAATTGTTGAAAACAAAACCCTTATGAAAAAAACACCCAGGTTATACAGTTGTGGACCATGATTAACTGTTATGGTCCCATGGGTGATAAATTGTGTCGTAATTGACATGGGGCTATGACTTATTGGTATTGTGAAAGTTAACCCACTCAGAGCCATAGGTGATCAACTGTGTTACAATTTGACATGGGATTTTGACTGGTTATTACTGTGAGGGGTAACCTGTTCAGTCCCATAGGTGATGAACTGTGTTGCATTTGACATGGGACTATATGACTTACTGAAACTGTGAATGTTAACCCACTCAGTCCCATAGCTAATAACCTGTGTTGCAATTGATATGGACTCTGACTTCCTGGTACTGTAAGGATTAACCTCATCTCCTCCTGCAGCCCATAGCTGGTGGTTCAGGCATTCCGGAGATCAAGTGTTACCTGAACGGTGTCAAGGTCCCGCATGTGGTGCGTCTGAAGACTCTGGTGGCCAAGGCTGTCGGTGTGCTCTTTAGTGTGGCTGGAGGTAAGACTTAGAAGTCAGGATCATGATCTCCCTCTGTCTTTCTCTCTCTCTCTCTCTCTCTCTCTCTCTCTCTCTCTCTCTCTCTTTCTCTTTCTCTTTCTCTGTATGTATCTTCCTCTCTCTTTCTCTCTCTCTTTCTCTTTCTCTCTTTGTCTCTTCCTCTCTCTCTCTCTCTCTCTCTCTCTCTCTCTCTCTCTCTTTCTCTCTCTCTCTCTCTCTCTCTCTTTCTCTCTCACTGTCTCTCTCTTTCTCTCTGTCTCTCTCTGTCTCTCTCTCTCTCTCTCTCTCTCTGTCTCTATATCCAGGGCCATTTGAGAGCAACAATAGTCATTATCTTACTTGCCAAATTGGCAACACTTCACAAAATTAGATTGCTAGCCTATAACTGAACAAGTGTTTCATTGTAGATTAAAACAATGTTAACAAATTTGAAATATAGAGCAGTAGATGTGCCAATTTAAAGAGTAAACATGTGCTTTAGCTTCTTGCCAATTTGAAGATTTACAAATCATTTTTCTGTAAATTTCACATTTAAAAATCTTTGCAAAGGGTGGTACAAATGGTCTTGTATCACAAAACATATTTAATGGATACTCCACCCTGAAATTAAGGTTGTTTTGATATCAGCAGAAATATGTTAATGGAGGTTCTTCTTGCTTCCATATCTCTGCCTTCTTACTGCGTCTTGTGTCGGGCTGTCTGCTAAGTCAAGAGGGAGCCAAACAGAGTTTTTAGCCATTTCAATTTTAATGGCTATGACAAAAATATTCGGGCCGGACATTTTGAGGAATTGTGATGTAATCACTAATCACTCCAAATTTGGACCATGTGAGGGCAAATAACTTTCAGCAAGTTTCTAAAATGGAAAATACATAAATTAAAGACCATTGACAAGATGATTGCTCAGGACCACCCTTTTGAAGGCTTTTTTGTCCTCCTACTTTTGTATTCCCTTTAACTCATTGCGCACGATTAGATTTTGGGCTTTGTGAAGTTCAACCCTAGTCTTGTAAAGTTTTCTGAATTTGCCATCGAACTGCTGTTAGCAAAGGGGTGTGGCTTAATTGCACCCTATAAGGAATTTTTACCTCATTCACATCCTGTAAATTCTATGTACACAACAGCTCAAAGGAATTGGCATAGGGAAAGGGAAAGGGAAGAAAGGGGAGGAGCCGCAGTTTTAAACCACTGTATGTCGTGTCCAGTTCAGATTGAAACACAATGCTTTAGCCTAAAAAGCGTCATGTTTCATGCTGAACTGGACAAAATATACAGCGGTTTAAAACTGCTGCTCCTTCCCTTCACTTTCTTCCCTTTCCATTTCCCTATGCCGATTCATTTGAGCTGTAGTGTACATACATCAGATAATGTGGGAATTGCGCTGCTTAGTAAAAGGAGCCCACAAATAGGCTGGCTCAGTAGAGAACAGGTTATAGATTCTTCTTTTAATTTCATTCTTTAAAAAGAAATTGACTTTGACATTTGATTTCCAGGCTTATTTGTTGGCAAGGAAGGCCCAATGATCCATAGTGGCGCCATTGTAGGAGCTGGTATCCCACAATTCCAGAGCATCACTTTCCGTAAGCTGAATTTCAACTTTCCATACTTCAGGACAGATCGGTAAGCAATGTAAAATATTTAAAAAGAAAATAATCTTCGTTAAAACAGTTTTGAAATAGATACGAAAAGCTCCAAGGGAACGTAATTTTACTGTAAATGTATATGTTATGGTGTTTTAATTCATGCGATTCTCGCAAATGACCCTCACACCATCAAAATAAGAACATGCAAATATTTTGTTGAGTGTTTATGGTTTTGACCTGGTCAGCACACATCTGCTCGGTCCCTGTTGGCTACAATGCCCTCTATGGATGGCCTTCACTATGCCATGTAATTTTAAGCACCAAGATTATCGCTAGCTAGGTAGCTGTACGCTCGGTGAGTGTTTTGTCATTGTATTAGCATGATGCGTTGTGACCTTTCCGACTTAAAATTAAGTTCTTGCAAAATGGATGGGCTTGTCGCAATTTTCAAGTATATCTGTATGCGACATACACCACATTTACAGTACTCGAGTTACAATTTGCCTTAAAGGGCATATACTGTACTGGGAAGGCACAAAAGCCTTCAAAATGTAATTGTTAGCAATCTTCTTGCCAATGGTCTTAAATTCATGTATTGTCTATTTTAGAAGCTTGCTGAAAGTTATTTGCCCTCAAATGATCTACATTTGGAGTAATGAGTGATCAAATCACAAATCATTAATCATTGATTACTCCATATATGGATAATTTGAGGGCGAATAACTTTCAGCAAGCTTCTGAAATAGACAATACATGCATTTAAGACCATTGGCAAGAAGATTGCTCACAATCACCTTTTGAAGGCCCTTTTGTCTTCCCAGTACATTATACTCCCTTTAAATGACTTATACGTCATACCTAAGGTTGTATTTGCTATTTTCTTCCAGAGATAAGCGAGACTTTGTATCCGGAGGAGCAGCAGCAGGAGTAGCTGGTATGTTCTTCCCTTTTTTCTGTGTTTTAAAATCAATTTCTTTTCAATTAATCGTGAAAGAATACAACCACATGGTGTTATCGAAAGTTGTTCTTCTGTTCTTCCTAAATAGTATTTGTTAGTACACTCTCACCATGGACACATGAAAAAAATGATCCATTTTTTTTGTTCCTCAAATTTTGTCAGTTTGCAAATATATTGCCTGTAATCATTGAAAACTCATTGTGAAATAAGTGCTTTCAAAATGACTCATTGACATATCTGTGTTTTATTGCAGTTTAAATTTTGCTTTCATGTTTGGGATGTTGTTACATCCACTGTCGAGCAGTAAATTGTATTCATTTTCCTGTACATTATCTCAAGGACTGTTTGCTGGATTTGCCTCAAAAATTGTACATGAAAACTGTATATCCGTGTAATTCATGAAACCAACAAAGTTGACAGAATAAGTGTCAAATCCGCCAGAGGTCAAAAGTCAATGACCTTTGCAATTTAGATAATAGCCAGCTCAATCACATAGTAATTAAAAGTGTGAATGTATTGAAAAATATACATCAAAGGGAAGCAATATAAATGTATAAGACAAATGAGGTAGATTAAGTTATCGAAAGAGAATGAATATACTTTTCCAAGTATGAATAAAATGATTTAAGGATATATGTGTGTGGGGCAAAATTCAAATTAAGTTAGAATGGAACTACTTGGAGTTCAGAGACTTATTGGTAATCTTGCTCTTGTCATGTGTTTCAGCTGCCTTTGGCTCCCCCATCGGAGGAGTTCTCTTCAGCTTGGAAGAAGGCTCCTCCTTCTGGAACCAAGCCCTGACTTGGAGAACCGTAAGTCAATCATACATGTTGCCATGGCAACACAGTAGCATTGTTTTTGTTGAAAGATTTAATGTAAATGAATTAGATTAGAAAGAGCACATTAAGATATATGCATTAATTTATCCCAAATCTTTGTAAAGACAAGGTTGCCCTTTTGCAGGTCAAAATTAAATTATTACTTAGCTTTTAAAGGAAAGAGAGAAGTGTAGGAGCTCTCTCTGTCTATCTGTCTGAGTGTCTGTCTGTCTCTCTCTCTCTCTCTCTGTCTCTCTCTCTTTCTCTCTCTACCTCTCTGTCAAGCTCACATCAGCTTGCACGCAACACATGTATCATTAAAGCTAGAGCTAAAAACAATCTTGTGTAAGTGTTAAACATTTATGAAAACTCCATCTCTCCCCTTTATATTCTTTTCTCTCTTTTTTTTTCACCCCAAGAGTGGTTCAAATACCTTGACAGAAGACAACCACAGAGTTTCTAAAAGCTTTACTATTTTTAAAAAAAAAAGTATCCTTGTTCATGTTCTTCCCCACAGTTTTTCTGTGCTATGTGTGCGACCTTTACCCTCAACTTCCTGATGTCTGGGATTAACCTAAGTGACTGGGGAGGCCTGAGCCAGCCGGGTCTGATTGACTTTGGCATCTTTCAGGTATGTGAAGGCAGAGATGCCAAATAGTATGGATTTCCCGTAATTTTGACGGGAAATGGTCCGATTACGGGTGGTACGATTTTCTAACCCAAAATTCAGAACCTTACCTATTTGAAATTAGCACAGAATTGTTTTAGATACACATACTGTATTGCAGCCTGCAATAAATCTTTTTAATCATGAATCTATGTTATTTTTTTTTAAAAATGGTTTGATTACGGGTGATACGATTTTCTGATCAAAACTCCTGAATTTTACAGATTTGCAATTAGCAAGAAATTGTTTAAGCATATTTCTGCATATGCATTTTGCAGCACGCAGTGAATCTTTTGAATGAATCTAGCACACACGGCAAACAGCGTGTTTGTGTATGTGTGTCAGCATTGTACACGGACCGCTTGGCACATTTAGGGGTGAAGTTCAAATACATTTTAACCTTCTCCTTTCCTTAAAGGAATAGTTCACCCTGAAATTAAGTTGGTTTCAAGAAAAGCAGAAACAGGAAAGAAACATATTAGTGAAGGTTTGACGAAAATCCGTCAAAGGATAAGAAAATTATCATCTTTTAAAGTTTTGATTTTACAATGTCATGTGCGAGGTGGTCTTCCATGTATTGTGTACAATTTATTTTTGAAAATGTGCATTTCCTTTTACCTGTGCATTTGTTATCATTAGAATCCTTGTCAGAAACATGTGTTTGCATACCTCTATGAAAACAAATAATTCTGTTGTCATAAACAGAAAAAGAGCAACTTATGGAATCATATGGGACAGTACTCGCATAATCGCATGAGACATCACAAAATTGAAATTTCAAAAGATCATAGCATTCTTATCCTTTGACGGATTTTCGTCAAACCTTCACTTTTATGTTTCTGCATTTATTTAAACCAACTTATCGTCACGGTGAAATATCGTTTTAACTCTTTGATGCGACATTCTTTCAACTCACAGTGTGATGGAGGCAAATGCAACCTGTGGACCGCTTTCGACCTGCTTATCTTCATCGCCATGGGATTCGTCGGTGGCCTCCTGGGGGCGCTATTCAACTTCATCAATACCTTCATCACGGTGTGCCGCCTGCAGAACCCCCTCATGAGGCACAAAACGGCCAGGTAATCAGAGCAAACGCAGACCGTTGTATTTCTATGAGTATTTGCTTATGCACAAGCAGCTTTTCTTTGTTTCATCCCAATATTATGTGCCATAATATCCCGTGTCCACACACACACAAAAATCATTGTATAGCTATACCAAAATTGTATAGCTATACATGGTATAAAGTATCATCGTACAGCAAACAGGATGTCCACACACAAACAAGATATAAACCGAAACTCTGTTAAGAATCATCGTATAGCGAACAGATCCTGTCTGTCTATGGCAGGCGTGCTGTAATTTGAGTTGATTGGGCATCATGCACAAGAGGTCATGCTAAGCTCTGGCCAGTTATACAACGTATCGTTAGTGATATCCATACGCCCGGTGCACCGTGACTGAGCGTGATACCGTTCTAGTTTGAAATGATGCCCAGACCCATGTATCTTTATATGTCATTTCATTTTACGATGTATCGTTGATCAACATCCACACACAGAATGTTGTCGTGTAGCTATATTGAAACGGTAACTTGAACAAAGAACAAACTTAAGAACTAGTCCTGAGACTTCTTTGCTGATTTGCTGTAGATGGAAACTTTGCTACAGATGTCAAATTTTATGGAAACCTCAAATTTGATTGGCTGTTGAGCGATGTAACAATGGGAGTTACCATCGATGGCAGAGTTACCATTAAAGGTAAGTTTTATGCAACAGGGTCCTGGTCATATGGGTAGATTCATATACCATGCACATAAGCATGTGCACCATCTTTTTTCTCTGGGGAGTCTTAGGATCATTCACTATATGCTGTTTTTCTGTGCAATTTTGATTTTATTTGTCAATAGGGTCTTGGAGGCAATCACAGTTGCCGTGGTGACAACTCTTGTTGCCTTCTTGGCAGCCATGACGATGGGACAGTGCAAAGAGATGCCAAATTTGGTAAGTAATACCACGATTCTATATTCTTCAATGCAGAGAGTAGTGTAATGTGGTTATGCAGAGATATATATATAGATAAAAGAAGAATACATTGTTCTTGGCACCCCAAAGCATGTCACTAGCAGTGCGATAAGTCATGTGTAATACTTACGCACATCTTGGTGAACCCTCCCCCCCCCCCCATGATAAGAATTTCACGGTTACTCACAAATTCAGGAATATATGACATCCGGCGTCTTCATTAATTTTTTTGTGTTTATATACATGTATATTGATATACATATATGATTTTTATGCCTCCGCCACGAAGTGGCCGGAGGCATTATGTTTTCGGGTTGTCCGTCCGTCCGTCCGTCCCGAATCCGTTTAGGCAATATCTTGAGAACCGCTAGCCAGATTTGCTTCAGACTTGGTACATGTGTGTATTGCATGAAACCAATGAAGTGTGTAAAATAGGGGTCAATTCTGATTGAGGTCAAAGGTCAAAGGTCAATGAACTTTGTGAAAAATTGCCCCAAATTGACCTTTTTCACAATAAAGCCAAATCCAAGGATCTAATTCTCATGAAACATGGTACAAAGATAGATTACTACTTGAGAATAAACTGGTGACATTTTTGATAAAATTCCTGAAAGTTCAGAGGTCAAAGGTCAATGAACTTTGCCAAAATTGGCTAAAAACTGCCACAAGCTTTATATTTTCCCAATAAATCCAAATCCAAGGATGCAATTCTCATGAAACATATTACAAAGATAAATCACTACTTGGGAATAGACGGGTGACATTTGTGATAAAATTCCTGAAAGTTCAGAGGTCAAAGGTCAATGAACTTTGCCAAAATTGGTTAAAAACTGCCCCAAACTTCATATTTTTCACCATAAAACCAAATTCAAAATGCAATTCTCATGAAACGTGGTACTAAGATGGATCACTACTTGGGAATAGACTGGTGACATTTTTGGTGAAATTCCTGGAAGGCCAGACGTCAAAGATCAATGAACTTTGCAACAATTTGCTAAAAATTGGCCCCGTATTGATATTTTTCACAATAACCCCAAACCCAATGGTGCAATTCTAATCAAACATGGTACAGAGATGTAACACTTCATGGAGGTAGATTGATGGAAGTTTGGATAAAATTCCTTAAAGGTCAAAGGTCAATGAACTTTGCCAAAAATTAGCTAAAAAATTGCCCCCAAAGCAATATTTTTCAAAATAAATCAAGATCCAATTGTGCAAAACCAACCAAACATGGTGCAAAGATGGATCACTACTTGGGGGTAGACTGATGATATTTTTGGTGAAAATTCTCAAAGGTCAGAGGTCAAAGGTCAATGAAATTTTACCCCAGAATTGGCTAATTTTAAACAAACTTAATGCATGGATGGCTTTAGATGGACTGATTAGATTGGAAGACAAAGGTTAACGAACATTGCCTAACTCGGCCAAACATGGAAAAACAGAACATAGGAATTAAATGGTTCATTGCCCACCAAACAGGTTTTCTGAGAATAAATCTAGATAGAGCTAGCAAAGAGGCGGAGGCATATTTATCGACTGCGCGGCAGTCGAGTTGCTCTAGTTTTTTTAATAAATTGTGTAGGGTGGGTTTCTTTTTGGATTGGAAGCAGTAATACTGTATACATTTCTCAGTATGAGAAAGACTGTAACATTGCTGGTACTGATCACTTTACTCAAATCATATTTGGTGCACTATAAATGAAGCTGATGACTGTGTTTTACAACGCACTGGTAGGCCACATAGGAATACATGTATATAAAAACAAATGTACTGGTAGGCCAAAATGATAACTTAAAGGGGAAGTTCTTATTTTGTTATAGGGTCATTCCATAATTGAAGATTTGATGTCAAGGTTTTTCCATCATCATTCTATAAATTATTAGTATGAAGACAGGGTAGCCCATTTGCAAAAGTCATGAAACTCGGCAGGAATCAGCAGTATTTTAATACTGATTTGTATGAAATCTCACAGTCATAGCTTCACACACATTTTCAGGAAAAGTGAAACAAAAAAACTGTCCTCGTTAACCTTTTCATGTATCAAAGTAATCCCGTATCAATATTCTCCCAAATTTCAATATGTTGTAGATTAGACATTTGTCTCATGCACTTTTAGATATATTTTGATGACATCATCATGGTGCATATTTTGTTTAAATGTCAAAATTTCACCTATTAAAGTGTTATGTCAATGGGAGGGTGATTTATTATTAAGAATAAAATGACATGACAATGTTCGTTGAACTGTATCTCGCCTATTTTTCGGTCATTTGCGCTTACACATTGTTAGTATAACATAGCTGGGTCTACTAGCTTTCTTTGGTGTCATCCATTTTTTTAAATTAGAAGGCGGGATAATTGGCATGCTTTTGTTTTAAAAAATAGATTCTCATGGAGGAAACATAAGTGACACAGTTCATCAAAAATTATCATCATAATCATCATCACAATTCCATGATGAAATTACAAGTGATGACAACAATGTTAAAGCGAGTTGTTCTCTGCTTATTCAAATCAAAGGACAGACCACCTAATTTCTTCCAATAACGAATTATGTTTCTCGTTCTTGTATTGATGTTATGCATTGTATAATTTATCTTGTTTTTAATTCAAGTTGAGGAAATAAAACAAATTGAATTGAACTGATACAACAAGAAACTTTGGCCGTATAAGAGCTGTAGGTACTGGTATTATACTTTGTTTTGTGCCCACCAAATACATAAAAAAGGTGGAAAGCAAGTTAGAGCAATTTTTCAACTTCTTTTATTGCTCAAAGTCCATACACCCATTGACATTGGGTCATCACTCTGGAAACAAAACCAAATTCCTTATTAAGAGTGAAAAATAAGAGTTGTATCCAACAATGACTTCTTCCATCTGACTTTTAGTGTCATATCCTATCATAAACTTCAGGAGAATTACCACTGGAGTTGCAATGATCTGATTGAATTTACATTTAATTAACATATTAAGCAGTTTTTATACCCAATTTCTCTTTTTATAGACACCAATCAAAAAGAAATAAAAACAAAAATATCAAGAGCAAATTATGTTGACTTTATTTGATGGCAGAATTCCACCACGCCCGTGGAGATTGGGTCATCGGTCCGGACCTACTTCTGCCCGGACGGTTACTATAACGATATGGCCACGCTCTTCTTCAACCCGCAGGAAATAGCAATCAAGCAACTCTTCCACCAAGAAGGTATTAAGGCAGAGTGGTAGATCTTAAAAATAGATTTTAAGTATGCACCCAATATAAGGATGGCATGCTCCATCCTGTATGTGAATAAAAATTTGTCAGAAAGAAATCTTGGAATCAGGATCTGATCATGCAATCCACTGCTTACCTTGTAGTGACGTACCCATCAGGCCATATCTGGTCAATGGAGAAGATATGATCGTATAGTAAGAGATATGTAAGAGTCTCATTCAATCTGTCTCATTAATATTCGTAAGCAATCTGCTGAAGCATAGAAAGAAAGACCTAAGAGTCTCATTCAATCAGTCTCATTAATATTCATAAGCAATCTGCCGAAGCATAGAGAGAAAGACCTAAGAGTCTCATTCAATCAGTCTCATTAATATGCATGTCTTATTGAATAATCTGCCGAAGCATAGAAAGAAAAACCTACAGTATGTGTCTCATTCAATCTCACTTGGTAATATTCAGATATTTAAATTGCAACCGTGCTATTTTTTGGAAATATCGCAGGTATCTTCAGGCTGCAGTCCCATGGCCTGTTCTTCATACAGTCAAACCCGTCTTAGCAGCCAACCTGTCTATAGTGGCCGCTAAAATAATTCCCCCGGAGAGAGATCATGTGTTAAAGCACCTGTCTATAGCATCCACCTGTCTATGAAGGCAACAATTTGTGTTTCCCTTGGGTGGCCACTATAGACAGGTTTCACTGTATATATAAAATCTTCACTCTTATTTTGTTTTTATTGCAGGTACCTTCAGTCTGCAGTCTCTCGGCCTGTTCTTTATGTATTTCTTCTTCCTGTCCTGCTGGACCTACGGAGCCGCTGTGCCCAGCGGGCTCTTTGTTCCCTCGTTGCTATGTGGGGCAGCCTACGGCCGGTTTGTTGGCAACGCTCTGCAGAGGTTTGTCTATCCACATAATTTTTTTTTACTGTCAAATCTGTACAGAACAAGCACTTACAGGAAGCAAGAAAGTTTCCTGTTATAAGCAGGTTGTCTTTATGTACAATTTGGCAGCCATTTTTGATTGTGGGGTGAACATATAAGCTTGCCATAGCAACATTTTTTGTTTGCGCACATAGCACTTTGTATACAATACTATATACAAGTACATTCATGTGTTTTTTATAATTGTAGATTTTTAGCTTTGACAATTCAAACATTTGAAGAAGCAATGTGATTGAATATCTATAGTTCTGTTTAAATTCAGTTTCCAGTTCTTTTATTGGGAGGGAAGTTCTAATACAGTGTCTTTTCAGTGGTTTTTATTACATTCTATTTGTTTGATCTGCAAAAGAGATGTCTTTAAATACATGTACAATAATTAGAAATTGATATTTGAATATTGAGGGATAACCAACTAGTGATTGACTCAAATGCGTACTTTTCTTTTGACATATGCACTTTTTGTTTTCTCTAGCTTTCTGTCCTCCACAAGGATATACTCAGGAACCTTTGCTTTGGTCGGGGCGGCAGCGTTTCTAGGGGGCGTGGTCAGGATGACTATTAGCCTGACTGTTATCCTGATTGAATCGACCAATGAGATCAGCTACGGGCTGCCCATCATGGTTACATTAATGGTAAGATGATCAAGTCCGACATTTTTTTCCGAGGTGCCCAAAATTTAAACCTGTGCTTGTTTGTTTTTATTTCCGTAAATCACTACAACGTCAAAATACAAAATTTCACAAGATATGGCATATAGCCCATTTCAGCAGTAATGAAAGATTACCACTATTCTTCCATTTGGTTAATAAGGTTCCAATTAATGAACAAAGAATATAATGATTAAGGATATATAATCTTTATTCAGGATCTTTGTTGAATCAATTGTTCCCCTTGTTGAACTGGAGGACATGGGGTACCATTCACTATAATAATACCCCACGCCCTCCTCTTCAGCTCGGGAGCAAATAGATTCCACAAAACTCTTCAAAGTCATCGAATATTTGTATATTAGTAGTATTAACCCTCCCACTACTTTTGGTACACAAGTGTGTATGAACGAAGTGTTCATTGTGTGAGGTGGTACTGAGAGTGTTAAGGTGCCTTCAACCCTATGCTCTTGTTTTCAACATCTCTTTCTTGGCAGGTTGCCAAGTGGTCAGGTGATCTCTTCAACCAGGGGCTCTATGACATTCACATCAAGCTCCGGGGGGTGCCACTCCTAGAGTGGGAAACAAACAGGAAGATCGAAAGGTGAAAAAAAGAATATGACTTTATATCATATAAATTTTAAATTAGACCTCAAAATAGTTGCAGTGTCATGAGTAGGAGCTCTTAACCCTGTTCTAACTGGGTTTTGAGAGCAAGTTTTGAATGGGGGAAGGGGGAATCATTTTAACCCCCTCCCCCCAATATCTCGGCCATGGAAGGTTGTATCAATGCACAATTTTGCAAGAAGATAAAGGAACATGTTAAGACCGCGGCAGCACATTTTCTTTAGGAAAAAATTATTCAATCTTGTGTAAATTATTATTTACAGAAAAAAGATGCAGATTTTGCACGATTTTTTTTTATTAATAAAAGTTGGTGTTTGGAGGTCAAACTTTTTTTTATATGCCCTGTAGCAAAATCAACAATATCCTGTTTATTTCACTTTTTCTGAAAATGTTTTTGAAGCTATGACTGTGAGATTTCATACCCGTTATCGTTAGGATATACTGCTGAGGCCTGTCAAGTTTTATGACTTCTGCCTGACTTTCATGACACCTTGGCCATGTTGCGTATAGGTTTTCAATAGTTGTAACTTACCATTAATGGTAGCTACCATGGCAACAGGTGCAATAATGAGAGCTCATAGCCTGTTGCCATGGTAGTTACCATGGATAGTAGGTTATAATAGTAAGTTATAATAATTGAAAACCTATATGCAACATGGCCCCTGTCTTTTAAAGAGGGAGAACAGGATTTGATTTGTGATTCAAAACTCTTCTTCCAGGCTGTGTGCGCATGACATCATGGAGCCAGACCTAGTCTACATCTACCCTCACACTCGTGTCCACTCTCTGGTCAACATCCTTCGCACCACCACTCACCACGCCTTTCCTGTCGTCACGGAGACGGCCCCCAGGTCAAAGATCAGAAGGACGACGGACACGGTGACCAGCAGGAACATGAAATTCAAGGTGAGACTGACTGTAGCCTGGGCTCAAAACTGCAGGCTTCTTTTTCTTTCTGCCGTGTGCTGCTTTGTTGTTCTTTTTGCTGCGTCATGCAATATCAAGAAAATCTAGGGGTTGTTTCACCAAGCTGTTTGTAAGGTTCGCACAACTTTGCGCATGACTGATGGCCTGCTCTGGTGCTAAGTGTATCGTTATGCAATTGACATTTAGAGAAATAAATAAATTTAGAGAAAAGATGGCTCATCTTTTATGATTCTTATTATTTAAAAAAAAATGTCTTTCTTTTCATTTGTGTTTTGCGTCGATAGAATGCGACCTTAACAAGAGCTGAGGAGAGGAGACTACGAGGGCAGTCCGTACTGCTGACTGACGTCCAAGTGGAAGGTGGGACAGCAACAAGACGTCGCTGCCAGTCAGAAAGCACGCATGGCAACACTGCTTCAAAGTAGGTCTCCATTTTATTTTCATTTCATTTCCACTTCAAGATAACAGATATTGTATAAGATGTTATTTGTGTGTCTTTTGCAAATCGCTGTAGGGTTGCGGTTTTGACAAGTGGTAAAGCACACATAATTTGGAATAGATTTATGGCACCCTCATGTCGAGATAGAGAAGTAACCCACATATTTGTATTATTGATTTGTTAGTATGTTTCATTTCGAAAATGTACGTACAAATAGAATTTGATTGACATTCATTATTTTTGCTAATTTGATATAACTAAATAATCTTATATTGCATTGTCCCTTAGCCTACCAGCAGCTAACTACCCACGGGAAGCCGTCCAATCAGGTGCAGAGTCTCATGACGAGGAGGGGGACAATGCCTTCTTTGACGAGTATCGACCTTTGACCTTTCACGGCATGCTGCTTAGAGATAATCTGGTGACTCTGCTTCAGCATAAAGCTTGCTACCCAGAGAATGTGGCGGTGAGAACTAACTACCTATGTGAAGAATGATTTTGGTCATAATTCTGGTTATCAAAATCAGTACCATGTTCCTCCCCAGCCGTCTTTCTTCCTTCTTGTCACCTATTTCTCTCATATTTCTTTTCCGTTTTGCTCCTCATTTACACCTTTTCCTCTTTCCTGATATCTCCTTCTTCTTCCTCAACCCCCCCCCTCCCCTTTCTTGTCATTTTATGTCTTCTCCTTATTTTCCTTCTTTTCCTTCTTCTTTCTTAACCCACTTATGACAGGACCCAGGTATTTCTGGGTCCCAAGTTTTCTACTCCTAAGTTTCCTAAGGAAAAATCCGTCAATTATAAGAAAGTATAAGAAAGTTATACTCTTTTAAAATGTTGATTTTGTGACGTCACATGCGAGGTGCTCTCCCATACACGTATGTTGTGTGCTGTATGATTCCATAAATTGCTCTTTTTCTGTTTTTGATGAAGGAATACATTTTTTTGGAAAAAAAAACAATGCATATCCATATGAGAAAATCAACATATTAAAAAAAATTAGTACACAACATATTGGAGAGAATCTTGCACATGGCCTCACAAAATCCAAACTTAAACCAATCATAACTTTCTTATTCTTTGATGGATTTTCATCAAACCTTCACCAATATGTTTCATTTATATTTCTGCTTTTATTAAAACCAACTTAACTTCAGGGTGAATTATCCATTTAAAATATTCATGGAAATTCTGTCCACCCCCAGTGCTATTACCTTTGTACACATTTCTCCACACCCAGTGCTAACACCTTTGTAAACATCCGTCCAACCCCAGTGCTAACACCTTTATACACATTTGTCCACCCCCAGTGCTAACACCTTTGTACACATCCGTCCACCCCCAGTGCTAACACCTTTGTACACATTTGACCACCCCCAGTGCTAACACCTTTGTACACATCCGTCCACCCCCAGTGCTAAAACATTTGTACACATTTGACCACCCCCAGTGCTAACACCTATGTACCCATTCCACAACCAGTGCTAACACCTTTGTACCCATTTCACACCCAGTGCTAACACCTTTATACACTTTTGTCCACCCCAGAGTTCCTGCCAGCCCCATGTGACCTATGAGGACATGGTAGCCAAGTATCCCCGGTATCCTGACATCTATGACATCGATACCTCAGACATCAACGCAAACATGATTGTGGTGAGTGAGATTTGTCTGTCGTATCAATTCATACAAACAGTTTAGAGGTAATTTGAACTCAACTACATATATCTATTTCGGTCCTGGTTAATGTTGTTATCTGATATAAGTCCTTTATCACTCCCCCACCCAAATAATGTTTCCCCGGTTATGACCACTTTCCAGAAGCCGAATGAATCTCAAGATTATAGCTGACCCTCAAGATTTATGGGGCTAGTCCCTGAATGACATTTAGTGGAGTTTAGGATCTGTGACATAATTATAATACACCTTTTCCTTACATATTCTGTGGAATATGTATGAGATCATTATGCATCCAAGAAACTGACCTAATCTTAATGAAGAATAACAACTTATTTTTGTAAAGATAACAAAAAGATGGATGTGTTATCGTATTAGATAATCAACAACAACAAGACTTCAAATTTACAAAGGTCAGAAATCACCTGTAGCTGCTGGGAATCAAAAGAATTGAGAATCTGATTTAGCACAAGAACAGGTCACCAGCAGTCTTGTGAAAAGTCATTATTAGCTTCCAAACAGCTTTGTGAAACACCTCCCCCCCCCCCCTGTTTTCACTGAGTACCTTTTCAGGATGTGACCAAGTACATGACTCCGTGCCCGTACACCGTCTACCCCGACGCCCCAGCGCCCAAGGTCTTCAACCTGTTCCGTACCATGGGCCTCAGGCACCTGCCCGTGGTCAACTGCCTTGGAGAGGTAAGGAGGCGTGGTTTGTTTTAGCATAGTACTATACTAGGCTGTGAGGTGCATGGACACAACCATGGCATAAAACTTACCGTTAATGGAAACTTTGCTATCAATTGCAACTTTTATGGAAACCTTGAATTTGATTGGCTCTTGCACGATTTTATCATGGTAGTTACCATTGATGACAGAGTTACCATTAATGGTAAGTTTTATGCAACGGGGCCCTAGTCATGTAACAACTATGTCTGGTAACACAGATTATGCCCTAATCCCATCCTAAGTTTCTTCCTGACAATTCCTGCACTACGAGATTTGTATGTACTCATGGTGATATAATCCACACATGCTACATTCAGGGTTAAAGGGAATAAACTGTGTCGGGAAGACCAAAAAGCTTTCAAAAGGTGATCGTGAGTAATCTTCTTGCCAATGGTCTTAAGTTCATGTATTGTCCATTTTAGAAACTTGCTGAAAGTTATTTGCCCTCAAATGATCCACATTTGGAGTACTTACTGATAAAATCACAAATCCTCAAATTGTTCGGGCCAAACATTTTGAGGATTTGTGATTTGATAACTCATTTCTCCAAATATGGATCATTTGAGGGCAAATAACTTTCAGCAAGTTTCTAAAATAGACAATACATGAATTCAAGACCATTGGAAAGAAGATTACTCACAATCACCTTTTGAAGGCTTTTTTGTCTTGCCAGTACAGTACATTCCCTTTAAGAACACTAGACACTTTTCATTAAAACTATACCTCTAAAGTTACAATTTGAATCAAGCTGAACTCTAAATATTGTCCAAAAGTCAGTGGATGTCATTTTCCTTTTCTTTTTTCTTTTTTTTTTTCTTTTTTTTTTTCTTTTTTTTTTTTTTTTTTTTTGGGGGGGGGGGGCAGGCTTCAATGACATTCCATTCCATTAATGTTTTTGAATTCATTTTTGAACATGTTATGTAATATCACATTTTTACTTGTTATCACTTCAGCCCCCCCCCCAAAAAAAAAAAAAAAAATAAATAAATAAATAAAAATAAATAAATAAATAAATAGATAAATAAATTTGTTAACTTAATGGATGTCAATTATTTTAGAGCAGGTTTTAATGACATTCTATTAATCAATATTTAAATAAAATTATTTGAATATTGAATTAGATTTTCACTTTTTATCACTTTAGGACCCACCTCCCCCCCCCCCAAAAAAAAAAAAAAAAAGAGAGAGAAAAAGAGCGAAGAGACTTATAAAAGTAACAAATAAAAAATAGAAAATACAAGCAAACTATTTTAACTTATTGAGTTGAGCTGTTATGGTGCTTTGGACATACAATTTTGGCATGCAAGTGAAGACACATTCTTCTCGATAAGACATTGGGAACATCGTGTGTGTTGTAGGATGTGCATTTTGGAATACATTCCATATGTATATATTGCACAGGTGTTGATCCATGTTATCTCTTTTTTCTGATCTCCAGATCTTGGGGATCATCACGAGACACAATCTGACGGAGGAGTTTCTTGAGGAGAAAGAAGAGGAGCTTCATCACAGAACCAGTCCCAGGACAGACATGGAAGATAGTTTGGGCTGATTCTTAAGATGGTTACCACCCTCACCCAACCCCCCTCCCTCTCCCTCTCCCTCTCCTCTCTCTCTCTCTCTCTCTCTCTCTCTCTCTCTCTCTCTCTCTCTCTCTCACTCTCTCTCTCTCACTCTCTCTCTCTCACTCTCTCTCTCTCACTCTCTATCTCTCTCTCCCACTCTCTCTCTATCCCACTCTCTCTCTATCTCTCTCTCTCTCCCTCTCTCTCTCTCTCTCTCTCTCTCTCTCTCACTCTGTCTCTCACTCTGTCTCTCCCTCTCCCTTTCCCCCCCTCTCTCTCCCTCCCCTCTCTCTCTCTCTCTCCCTCTCTTTCTCCCTCTCCTCCTGAAACCCTTTGACTGCATAAGTCAGGAAAACGTCATTCATTGATAGGGAACTAATTCCTTCAGGAGAACGAGGAGAAGTTACATCACCAAACTAGTCCCAGGATCGACTTGGAGGATAGTTGGGGCTGACTCTCAAGATTTCCAAGATTGTGAAGATTTGATGAAAATCCGCCAAAGGATTTTAAGAAAGTTATGCTCTTTTGAAATGTCAATTTTGTGGCGTCACATGCGAAATCACAATTTTAAAACACCATAACTTTCTTATTTTTTGACGGTTTTTCATCAAACCTTCACTGATATGTTTCTTCCATGTGTCTCCTTTTATTGAAACCAACTTTACCACTTCAGGGTGAACTATCCCTTTAAGGATATGGCCGTAAATGTGTCTACTGTATACTCAGTGTGCTATGTGATATAGCCAATATGTATATGTCATGTGGCCATTTGTGTGCATGATGAACCTGATAAGACTGTGCTAATAATATATGTAGAAGACACCGATAAGTGTTCAGACTCATTCTGCCCTACTCTGACAAAAGGAAGCAACTAACAAAAGAGATCTTTCTTGTAAATGAGCAAAATGTGTCTCTCACTTGCATTGGAATCAGTGCAAACCCACATCATGTTAGATTGAATATCTCACAGCAAGATGAATATTTCTTGTCCAGATTTTGGCCGTATATAGGGAATGCTGGGTACAATCTAAGAATACCAATAACCCAGATTTGAGTGATTTGTCACTTGCTTCCTTTTGTCTGAGTAGGGCAGCATTAGCCACAGATGTTTTCAATGATCAACAAATGTTTCCTATGTTGTGCTAGAAGGTCTTGCTCAGTACTCATATATTACAGTATATATGTGTGTTTTTTATATATAAAGAAGAAAGATGATTACGATCAAACTAATAGGTGTATGATGTGTATCAATAAGTTGAATTATTGAAGATTAAAAGAAACTATGATTTTGTATTAGTTTCTGATGTAGATACATGCTCTTTTTATTGTTCTTACGTATTATGTTTGTAAAATTCAATCTTACATTTTTATAATTATTTTCTGATCTATATATTTGGTGGGTTTTTTTTTATAAAAAAAGTGTAGAAGTGCTCTTAATCAATCTTTATTAACTGGGCTATGAACATTGAATGCTGCCAAAATTATGATACAAAATTTAGTCATGAAAGTCAGATCAGGGTCCCGTTGCATAAAACTTTGCTACCAATGGCAAATTCTATGGAAACCTTGAATTGATTGCCTGTTGAGCATTGTTACCATGGTAGTTACCATTAATAGCAGAGTTACCATCAGTTGTAAGTTTTTATGCAACGGGGCCCTGTTGTGACACTGTAGAATTCAGAATGCAATCTTGCCAATTTACCTGTACATGTATAGCAGATATACAGAGTTAATTTGCAGACCTCAAATTATTTACATGAAGGAGCTTTCTCTTCATGGTTTGATTTTTTGCCATATATGGGGCTTAAAATTCTATGCAGCTTCCTCTCTTATGTACAATGTGCATATTTTTTAAAATCTTTGATATTAGTCCATGTTACTTGTGGATCCTTTTTTTAAAAAACTTACAGCCTATAAATTATCTTGAGAAATGATCCTATGTTCCCTTTTGTACAGTATATTAGCTAGTACTGTAGAAGGATTGTAAAATATAAATTATGTGCAGTACCAAAGAATTTTATAAGTGTTTATTTTCTGTAATAAAATGACAATGAAGAAATACATATGCGTCTATCTACTCTTATTAGAAAATATCTGTGGATGCGCTTTTTTAGATTCTACATGTACTTCTGACTTTTCTTCAAAATTAGTCTTGTTTAATCTGAAGTGTCCATCAAAATCACCCAAAATGTATGAAGCTACTAGAAATGAAAAAAACCTGGCCTTTGATTTGTGCCGATGTGAAGATGAAAAGAGAGCATTTGTGACCGAAAAGTTGAATAATGAATTCTCCGACCAGTGGTATTTTAAGGGTATCTCAAGAAAATCAGTGTAGAGATATTACAAGTGAAATGAGATTACATTCAGTCATGACATATACACATCCAAGGTTCATAATGAAACAAGCAGAAAAACAATATATTTAAGTTTCATATTGCAATTTTAATTCAATATTTTGATAGAACAATCCATTCATATATAACAGCAAGTATGAAAGACTCTAATCATCTGACCTCTTCACATTAGTAGAAATACTACTGGTGTTTGCAAATAAATATTTGGGCCAATCAATCTTCATTAGTAATCTTAAGGCCTGGTTCCACTGCACTTAGGGATGCAAAGAGGATGTAAGATGTAAAAAAAATCTTGCCATCCATTGGAAAACGTTATGTACTCATTGCATACGTATTTCATACATCATCTGTCCACTGTGAATCCATCAAAAAGTTTTGAGCTGCACAAACCTTTCAAACGGATAGAAAGGATGAACTTCTCGCCATGTATAATGTGAATCCGCCACAATTACGAGCAACAAACATTCTATATTCATTATCATCCATTAAATGTAAGCTGTATCCTCTTTGCATCCGTTCGATCCGTTCTACAAGTTTTGTGCAGCTCAAAACTTTTTGCGTGGATGAATTCACAGTGGATGGATGCTCAATGGATAGAGCGTATGAAACACGTATGCAATGGGTACACAACGGATGCTTAGCGTTTTCCAACGGATGGCAAGATTTTTTTTACATTTTACATCCTCTTTGCATCTGTCAGTGCAGTGGCACCGGGCCTTTACAGTGTAAGAGTATATTGTTTCCGGCTACAGTTTGCTTACAAATTAAAGAGATCATTACATTTGTATTTATTGAAATAACAGTTTTAAGCATCGGGGTTAATGTTGGGTCAAATTATTGCTTTAGCTAATTGTGCATTTTGAGGGATGGATGAATATGACGACAGTTTTACAAGTGTCATGTTAAAGGTTGGCTCAAATCTACTGACCTTGATTATTTGTGTTAAGATCAGCGACTAAATCACTCCCATATACCTATGTATTATGGGGGAAAATGTATGTGGGGCGTTAAGTGGCATGCTTAAAAGATGTTTCAATTCAAATTGTTTTTACTGTATCTCCAATACTTGTCATGATTTTGCAAAACATAAATCTTTATTTAACTATTGGATCAATCTGCTATAAAAATTTGGAATGTATAAAAGTACATAAAATAGTTTTTAAATACATTTAGATCATGATTTAAATCACAAAGTGGCACACATTATCTAATCTTGATGCCGGAGTACAAAAATGATCGTGGGCTATGTTCAAAACAGATCTACCGTACACGATATCATTATTGAAACTTCCATAGCAACAACCAATCAGCTTTGAAAAGCACACTTGTAGCTCTTGTTGCTCTAGTTACAATCAAGTTACAATCATTTAAAGCTACATTGACTTCATATCAGGAGTGTAGTATTTGAATAGAACAAAATTAACAAAATTAGCCTCTACCATCATTCAGCCAATTAATGCATATATGCC
The DNA here is from genome assembly GCA_963669155.1 of Arbacia lixula. Classification (NCBI taxonomy): domain Eukaryota; kingdom Metazoa; phylum Echinodermata; class Echinoidea; order Arbacioida; family Arbaciidae; genus Arbacia; species Arbacia lixula. The sequence continues at coordinate 13,775,539 of OZ022591.1, forward strand.
AACCAACACAGTTTTGTATCACTTAGTACCTAAGTTGTGATATAATAGAATATATTTAAAAGAAGCTTTTTTTAAGAAATATATCAAAAAATGACAAAGATATAATGAAATCTTCAGAGTTCATTAGATATTGTTTCACAAATACTGACAGAATATAGATCATGTTCACTTGACTCTTTGAGGCTGTTGTGTCGGTATGATTTACTGAATACATGTACTTTTTAGATATGTCCTTCATAAACTGCATAACTCATGTTGTTAAAAATAATTTGAGAGAACTTTTCATTGTTTTTCTTTTCATTACCCCCTTTTTTTTTGGAGGGGGGGGGGGGGGGCGGGGGAGTTGGCAAAGCTTGCTGTCTCTGCAAATTCCGAATGTTCCAAAACAAGAATTCTTTTTAAAAATTCTGAAAAATGATTAAGCGTGATGAGCATATGATGAACATAGTAGAAGTTAGGTAGAAAGTACATTTGTTTTAAAGAAAGCAAATATACTCATACATTGAATCAAATTCAGGTTAGGGAGGAATTTTGTGCTCATATATGAAGCTACAATGTAGAAGACAATAGAAGAAGAATAGTTGGAATTTACACAGTTGCTTAAACAAAGAAGATGTGCATTGCTGCAAATTATTTCTGTTTGATATGACAGGAGGAGAGGTGGAGGGGGGGGGGGGCATGGATGATATATGCAAATAAAAGATCAGGCATTACGTACTATGCTGACTTACAATCAAGTGACAAAATCATGATTCCATGCACAAGTAAAAAGGAAAAAAAAAACACCTTGCCAAACTCTACTATCCTATTCTCTTAATAAGCTATTCATAAAAAAATTGATATAATTAAATCACATAATACATCATTTATCTCTGAAGCAGCTGTAATCAATTCATACATCTATTTAAGTAAAAAGCGTGTCCAACTTAAACTTGCATTTAAAAAACAGACCCATGATATAATTATGTTATTCCATTCTCACCCATATAATTTGAGATAATATTCTTTATATTTTCAGCAGCTGCAACCACTCAATATATTTTTTTTATAAAAAAGTACAAATATGCATAATATATATCAAAATTTCCACCACAACATTGAAAGCCCTACTCACACAAAGCAGCAAATTGATAAGAGCCATGTATACATGCAGTACGTAAAAAATGTACAAAATCTGGAATGTAATATATAGCTGACTTCGAGCATGAAAATAATTCCAAAGGAAATTGTTTGTATTAGATGTGCCAAGTTCCACATGGTTTGACAGTTTTGTAACTGAACTGTACTGGTACTTGCCCAAGAATGAGCTATGATCATTGAGGCTTTTGCCACTGGCAAGTCAACATATACAATCCATCTACATGAAGTTACAAAACATGATGACCAAAGACAAATACTGACCAGCATATATTTACTATGTAGTACTGAAGAGGTTAGTTATTGGTCCATGATTATTTTTGTTTACCTTTTCACGATTAGAGAACACATATTATATGAATAGTACTTCATACATTATATTGGCAACATTGTATTCTATCTTTGAACCACATTAATGTCACTTCATTGCATATCATACAAATGCAATATACTTGACTTCATGACATCAGGGACTGAAATATCAATACACATTTCGTGCCCATTTCAGTTGGAGTATTGTTAAAATGATTTCAAAAATCAATTCGATTTCACTTTTTCTCTTGCTGATAAAAGCTCACTTCCAAAATGAGAGAGAATAATTGTTTCAAACTGAAATTGATCACTTAAGGAAACACCGGATTAATGATAGTTGTATACTGGAGTACATTTTCCCATTATTTTTCTTGTCGTACAAAACATAAATCGCCAATATCTTGGGAAGACTACTGCCAGGACATTAACACATTTCTTTTCATTTTCATACCACACTCGATAGCTCCTATTTCAAAAGCTATTCCCGCAGCCATTAATAATTTCTCCATAATTACACTACCATCAGCTTTCTATCAAATTTTATTTTCCCTTTTTTTCTCCTTCATTTCAAACACATTCATGGAAATTCATAAGCAGTTCCTTTTATCACTAGCTGTTATCATCTTTTGGCATTAAATCTCTACTGGCAAAACAGAGATAAAATCTCTGTTTACATTTCTTAGTGTTATTTTATTGTTTTAAGAGTATATCAGGGGTCTATAACAGCTATCCCATTCTGAATTATATAATTCAAGCCTTAGACTTGTCTTAACGACTCCTTTCAAAAAAGAAATCACAAAATCACCATACAATTTTTCAAGTTTCAACCTTCTTCACTCCTTTGAAAAACTTCATGAACTCAGAGTGTTTGCCTCATTTTTCAAGTCTTTGACTCGTCTTCACAACCTCCTTCAAACAGAAATTAGAAAATTGCTATGCAAACTTTCAAGTTTTATCTTTCTTCATTGTTTCGCAGAACTTCATGAACTCAGAGTGTTCATGTTCGGTCATGAGCTTGTTGAGGGCGTAGATCTCTTGACGTTGGCGCTGGCGTAGGTTGCTGACGTTGGATTTCATTTGCTGTTTCTCAAGACGTGCCCTGTCTTCCCGCTGTCTCTGCCGCTTTCTTTTCTCTTCAGCATCCATAGCAGACAGCTTGTCTTTCAGGGCTCGTTGACTCTGAAGAAATTGTCAAAAAAACAACAACAACATTACAATCTTGTTCGGATACAATCCTATTGGCAAGTCTTTTGCAATCTCACAGTTATTCTATAATAAAATTCTATATAAAATAATTGGAGAATAGAAACAATTTAAAAAAAAAAAGTTCCTAACAAATAAATGTACAAATTAAGATTCTAAAGGGCTTTGGCAAAATTGGAAATTAAGCAAACGAATACTGTGTGCAAACTTTTTTTAAACTCAGTATTCATTCGTTTGCGAATATCTCTCACACTGACTTACAAATTGGTCTATTCTTTGCCAGTGAATTCATCAAACCTCAAGAAAAAGCCCTGCAAAGAGCTGAATATTCTTTAATGAGGATTAGCTCTGAGAAAGGCAAATGATGTTTTTTGTCACTTACCCGCAGATCAGTCATAGAGGGCACATATTCGAAGGACTGGAGTTGCTCCAGGGTTGGGGTAGCGGGCGGGGCACAGGGTACACCCATCCCACAATCCTTCAGCATCCCGGACTGCTTCTCCGACAGGAACACCTTCTTGAGGGCGCTGTGTTCAGAGGAGGGCTTCGCTCCACGGTTACCAAGCCTCACGCTGATGCGTGAACCATTCGAATACACCGTCGCCGCTTGCTCCAGCATCATCCGCTGCATAGGCATACCCTCTGACCTACTTTCCTTCGCTCCCTCTTGCAGGATCACCCCCAAACTTCTCCTCTCCTGGGGAGGCGTCGTCATGGACACCTGAGATGGGAGATGGTGGTGCGTGGTCCCGTCACCGCTTATGTGTGTCCTGTTTTTGCGGACAGCCACCTTCTTCTTGTATCGAGTACTGTGCGTCTCCACCTTTTTGTCGCCCCAGCGGGTGTTCAGAATCATGGTCGAGCCTAGGGCGTATTCTCCCAGGAGATCCGAATCCTTCTTGCAGGCGGGGGAAGCAGATGTCTTCTTTCTTGCTGGAGTCTTGGCTGCTCTCCTTCTTGATCTACTTCGGTACAACTTTTTTGACTTGGGTTTAGCTGCAAAGAGAAACATTTGATGTATTATGTTGACACTTTCATAAATTTGATAAAGATGATCTTTTTTCTCCATTGTTTTGAATTAACAAGCATTTCATAAATGAAGGCAAATTCGAGGAATAAGTTTCTTTTTATATTGGCATCTGATCTGCTTCTTCTTGAAGCCACATTTCCTCTTGTTCAACAACCTGTTTTCTTATTTTTTTAAAGGTTTCACCAAAATGTATTCGGTATATATAGAACTTGTGTGGAGGATCCACACATAGAATTTGCTTTTTAAATTAATTTGTATCATAATTGGCTCTACACCTGTAATTGAAACAGTCAAGACCAATTTGCCATTGGTCTTTTAAGAGGAATCGGTCAATTAATTGAACATCATGAATAAATATTGACTGTATGTTTCTTCCAGCAATTTTAATACGAATTTCTAATTTGATGAAACTGCATATCTGTGCTGCTAATCAATCTTTGTCTTCCTGATCGAGAAAGTATTGAGACTCACCCTGGTCATGATGTTGGAGACCTGAACCATTAGTGGCATTGTCTTCTTCTTCTTCTTGAGAAATCCATGAGCAATTAAGAACATTTTCCTCGGTATCCTGGCAAGAGAGGGGCTTGTTTGTGGACAGATGATTCCCATGGGAATCAAGTCTTGTGATTTGTTCTGATTGTTGCGTTGCAATGATAGACTTAGCCTCTTTAGATTGTAGGTTGCTCATCCTTTGCTTAGCGCTGGCTGCGAGTCTTTGGAGGGCACGAAAGTTAGGGAATGCACTTGAAGGGTTGGCTTTATCCGGGGGCGCCGCGACAAACTCTCTGTCCCTGTCCATTGCGGTATTGCCCATTGAAACCAAATTTGTTGCTGAGTTGGAAGTGCTGCAGAGCTGGACGGGACTGGTAATCACTGGAAGGGTTAAGATCTCTTTATTATCTGATGACCCATTTGGGAGGAGGAAGGGGTCTGGCATGGAAGATAATAGATCCACAGCGGCACTGGTGGTGGATGGCACGTCTTGAATACACAGCTTGAATTGGCCGCTGGAAGGTAAACTCTTCGCTGATGATTGTCTGGAGCGATTAATGTTAGCACTCCCCCTTCTGGACGGCAGGCCATTGGCCATGGGAGGGCGACAGACAGAGACGGCCATGACTGGAGTGATCACATTGACACCCACACCACCCCTCGACACTGGATGCAGAGGGTCTACCAGGGGAGAAGTCTGGTGAATGAGTGTTGCCGACATAGTGCCTGTTATGTCATTTCGTCAATCCTGTCAAAATAAATGGGAAGACTATTAATATACATGGAAGCAACAACCAAAATAGGCTACGATAGAGATCAGTATCTTTAAAGTCAACTTATCACATCAAAAATTATGACTTTCTGTCTGAGCAAAGCTCCCGCAAGATCAATCATGTTTCTTTTATCGAACTAAAAGGAGGTGCTCTCTCTCTCTCTCACAGGTTTGGAAGAATATAACCCGGGCAACAGTTCATCACTTATTTAACTGATAAGGATGAACGATACATGTTACAGTTGTGTGACTTACCGTGACAACTCATGTCATTATTGACTCCGGAAGATCCAAACAATGTTACATGGTGTGTTTTCTGTCTCTTGACAGTCTAATAATGTTAAATGTTTATTAACTGTTTGACAATTAAACCTTCTTCAAATTCACATTATATCAACTTAAAATTTGAAGGGTCAGGCTATATAAATGTCATAGACCTCTTTGTGATACGATCAAAAATGCATTTTTGCCAGGCATTAGCGCCCACTATCAAACTTTCAAAGTCAAGTAAAATGATCAGCTCATCAGATCTTACAATAAAAAAACCCTTACCTGTTAAAATCCATCATTTTGAGTACCGACTAGTTGCATAACCCAACAGAAATGTTGATTGGTTCCAATGTATATTAATTTCCTGCATTTATTGGTATGTTTTGTCAGAACTCAGCGCCGTACCGCTGCAAGGCAGCCAGCGCTATGCCTTTGGCCCTAGCTAGCCTAGCCTAGCCCTTTGCTTTTGAGTGCTATTTCCGGAAACATGCTGGGCGTCGCTGGGCAACATGTGGAACTAAGCAAATAATTCAAGCTCAGTTTCGCGTTGTGAGATTTTCTATGGTGTCGTTAAGAAGTACTGGTAAATGAGTGAAAAATAATACCACGCGTTATTTACAATACACACCACAGAAATCGATTGTATATTCAGGCAGAATAACAACTTAAGGATTTAGCAAAGTAATTGTTCATATTTTTGTTCTCCTAAATATATTAAGCTCACTTAACCCTGCCCTACCATAACCCTAACCTTATTCTAATCAGGATCGATCCTAGCTCTATATTATTTTCTAGCTAACCTGATTTTGTCGAGTTTAAGATGTAATTCATCAAAGAAATTATCAAAGTGAATCGAAATTTGGAATAGCACTGGCCAATGAAGTATAAAATACCCAACTTTAATCATTGTTTTAAACTTGAATGAAGAAATGGTGTTATCCTTACAAAGTTAAGTTAAACTCATATGTTGTTATTTAATAATTAAATGCGTTCTTTTTTTTTAAATCTATTTGAATGTATTGTCACTTGAGGTGTAGATGGTTGCTGTTGGTGGAAGGGATGGAAGTCAATAAAAGCAGAAACTGAACAATTTTGATTCAAATATTATCAAGTGTTACACTACAGTACGTTGTGCGCACCGTCATTGTGTTTTATTACTTTGCTTGACAAACACCTTAGTAAGGCTGGGCTGTGAATAATTGGCCACTATATTTAGTATTGTACATGTGTAATGCAACATGCGTCCATTAACGGAAGAAGAAACAAGAGCTTTATTCGAAAAGCTCTCGAAATAGTAAGTAACGCTAAAGAAGTTATCTTTTTTACACCATTTCCGTGAAATATGTAGGGTAAAATTCGCACGAGGTTGTGTGGTATTGTCACAAATAAGCCCTTCGTAGTGCGTATTTTTGTTCACACAGTCCCATGCACTGCTATTTGTGTGTGTCTTTTCTTCCCAAATCCTCTAGTCTAGTCGGGACTCTACTCTCAAGTCAGATGCAAGACAAGTGTATCGTGAATGCAGTCATTTCAAATATGGCATTGATAAGTGTTAAATGGAGCGAGAGTATTGATAAAAAACACTAGTGACTGAATCACATCCGTGTTTTACTGCACCATAGATAATTTACACAATTGTTAAGTGTGTTTGTTTCACAATCGCACGTTTCATGACATTCTTTACTGCGAACAGCCCGCTCACGCAGTGGGTTTACTGCGTGCGATTAGACCAAAAAATCAGTCTCTGTAGGACGTTGGATCCGCTGAGCACGACGAACTATTGTCCATAGACTGTGTACAACGGATAGATCGTCCGCGATCAGCGATTCGGAGACCGCTGATTGGGCAATCGCGCAGATCACGTCATGACCACGTGGTTGCCTTCCGACTGCGTGTGGAAGTATCGATAGCGATAACGATATCCGGTCACATTGTGTACGCAGGAAATGGTCTTGGTTCGTGATCGGATCGCTCCTTATCGATCGAAAATTATCGAAACTCTGCAATTTCATGCATATTGACTGACGGTCCTAAAACCCGGAAGCCAATTGACTTTGTACACGTTGCGATAGACTCTACAAATTCCAACAAACACGATGCGGGGGTGACGCTAATTCGTACGATTTTCACGGAAAAGCAAGAAGCAATCGAAATTCGCTTACCTGTGCGGTATCGGTGAGAAAATAGATCCTCTGAGAATACCTTTCAAAATTCATATAAAATATAGGAAAGTGAAATTCTAGGTCGATTTTGGTACGAGGTGATAGAGAATTTTACACTTGTTTTGGTGGAATACTATGTGGGGACATAGAAGGCTTGCACTGCGCATGCTTACTATATTTTCATTCATAAATTGGCTCTCGGCAGTGGCTGGATGACGTCATCTAATAAGCAAAAATGGACACGACCGCTAGCGACCACGCTCCGCTATCCGTTGTACACTATTGTTCGTTGTGCTGAGATTGCATCTGGCTCCTCTGAATGTAATTTCGATCAAAGAATGTTCCGAATGAGACGGTTATTCCTGTCTAGCGCGTGTACGTACGATCAGCCCGCTCACGCAGTGGCTAGTCACAACGAACAATAGTGTACAATGGATAGCGGAGCGTGGTCGCTAGCGGTCGTGTCAATTTTTGCTTATTACATGACGTCATCCAGCCACTGCCGAGAGCCAATTTATGAATGAAAATATAGTAAGCATGCGCAGTGCAAGCCTTCTATGTCCCCACATAGTATTCCACCAAAACAAGTGTAAAATTCTCTATCACCTCGTACCAAAATCGACCTAGAATTTCACTTTCCTATATTTTATATGAATTTTGAAAGGTATTCTCAGAGGATCTATTTTCTCACCGATACCGCACAGGTAAGCGAATTTCGATTGCTTCTTGCTTTTCCGTGAAAATCGTACGAATTAGCGTCACCCCCGCATCGTGTTTGTTGGAATTTGTAGAGTCTATCGCAACGTGTACAAAGTCAATTGGCTTCCGGGTTTTAGGACTGTCAGTCAATATGCATGAAATTGCAGAGTTTCGATAATTTTCGATCGATACTGGAGCGATCCGATCACGAACCAAGACCATTTCCTGCGTACACAATGTGACCGGATATCGTTATCGCTATCGATACTTCCACACGCAGTCGGAAGGCAACCACGTGGCCATGACGTGATCTGCGCGATTGCCCAATCAGCGGTCTCCGAATCGCTGATCGCGGACGATCTATCCGTTGTACACAGTCTATGGACTATAGTTCGTCGTGCTAGTAGTGGGTGAGCAGGTTGCGTAGCACGAAGCCTTGCCTTGGAGCCAGGCTGGTCGCCAGAATTTTTTTTTCGCGCGGCACAAATGGACATTTTTGGATAGCGCATAATTCACCCATGGCGCAAAATGACATCCCTAAATTTTCGCGTGGTATAGCCTAGCGCATATCGGCACAGCCGTATTTCTCGTTGTGGACCGTCTCCTTATAGCTAGCACGCCTAGCAGAGGCCAGGAACAGTAAGGGCTGAGGCAGGCATGAGTGCAAAGCACGCGGTGACATCGCCAGCGATCGCGTTGAACATGTTGAAATTGACTTTGTCTGATCAGACATCTCGCTACATGAAAAATAAGCTGTGACGCAACCCACTAAAAATCAAGTATCTGTTATTTTTGTTTGGCCTTGATTTTCAGCACATATGAACGTGATATGAACATGTTAATAGCTAAGGGACAGGGCTGGTATTTGCTCAACGAGTGCGATGTCATCGACTGGAAATAGGCGTTCGCAACATCTTAGTCCATCGGGAATCTGCGCGATTCCATGTCAACCTCCAGCTATTGTGCTATAAATCTGTGTGTGATACACAGCATTCAGCATTAGCCCTGTTTGTGTGTGTTTGATGATAATTCACGCATGTACACCCTTGCCTGTGATTATCAAAAGGGAGATCATCCAATGGCTTTGCCTCGTGATTGGCAAGCTGGCGGGCTCAGAAAAGCTTTTCTAAAGTGAAGGAAATTACTTTTAAAACTCCTCTCCTTTCTAAATGGAACTTTTTTTTTTATCGTTCTGCGTTTTGTGTCAGTTATGTTGGCTTGTAGTTGTACATGTGTTTCATCTCTACCAAATGAAGTGTAATTTCAACATTATGTTTGTCATGATTTTGCTTTTTCACTACATGTCTCCTTTATGTTTCTTCATGCATCATATTTTTCTATTGATTTTGTTTGTAAGTGTATTTCGCAACACAATAACACAACGTCAAAACTGAAACGAGGTGTTGAGAGAACGAGTAAGAATGATTGTGGCATGGTGCGATGGTGATGAGTGATGGTAAAGAGATGGAAATTATTCATTTTCATTGTCCCTATTACTTCAAGAAGGGCCATGTTCAACTTATTATGCTTATTATCTTCTCATCTGTCAGCATATTTAATATCCGAATGCAACCATTTGATGTATTTCATGCAAACAAGTTGAACAACAATTCCCAATCCAAAATCTTTACTGCACAGCGCAGCGTATAGCCCCAGAAACAACACAAACAATGCGCTAATACTAGCCTCGCACTAAATTAGCACGCGTGCACTAGTCATCATGACCACATGTATACATCAGCCACATGACAGCAAGCAATAGCTTTATTATGATTGGTCAAAACAATTGGTTAAGAAAATGGAGCCTACCCAATGGCACTGTACCTTGTTTTTGTTTTTCCTGGGAAAGCTGCTTGGCAGTTCAGTCAATACATCAAAATCGCCGCCGTGAGTGCGCCCCAGAAATTTGAGATGGTGTATGAGCGTGCGCGCGCTCGTAAATTTAACATTCCTCCATGACGGCTGCTCAGACAGAGCTTAAATCTGTCATCATGGGTTACTACATTGCTCCATGTATTCCCAGTACCGGTGGCCGGGCTATATGAAGCTTAGCCTTAACTGCTCTCATCAAAATCTGCTTCTCTCCGTATCTCCTTATTACCTCTTTCTCCCTCTCTCTCCCTCTCTCTCTCTCTCTCTCTCTCTCTCTTTCTCTCTCTCTTTCTCTCTCCCTTCCTTGATCTAACTTTCCCTCTTTCTTATTTTTACTCATTCCTTCTTCCACTCAATTAAACAAGTCTTTTTTTCTCTCTCTCTCCTGTCCTTTCCCTGCCTTTCTCTATCTTCTTTGACTCACACGCTACCGAGCGGAGTTTGCTCAACTCGTGGCATTCCACAAGCTTAGTGCAGTGGTCCATTCGGAGGTGAAGACAGACAAGCAACTCAGTGTCTTATCAGTCCCCTGGGTTCTGGGCTCGTGGCCCATGGGCGAGACAAGAGATTAAGTACAGATTTATCACCATCCTCACCCCAGAGGTGTCCCCATCTGACCTAATACTGAATCTGACCTCATGAGGTCATGACAAGATAATCGCTTACAGTATTTGAGTACAACTACTGGAGAGTTTGATTGCAAATTTATGCAGGCCTAGAATTATTTTGTTTACAAATGTGTTGGTAAAAATCTTGACTCTCTGCGTACATGTGTAGTTTACAATGCATCTATGACTCATAGAAACTATATACAATAAAGCCACCGTGATAATCTCTGGCCGCCTGGGCTTTATGACCCTTACGTAGTAGACTTGGAGGTATATGCAGCTGTCTGGTAGTGGTAAGAGGCCTACTAGTGAGTTGATGAACTAATGTTGTGTTTCATATTTTTTTTTAAAAAAATTGTGACTCAAAGCAAAGATTACGTCTTTATGCTTATTCACCTTACATTGAAATATTTAGAATCCATCAAGTTGGTCAGCTTACATCATTGGCCAGCTGTTAATTGGTCGCAATAAAGCGCAGTACACAGATCTAGACCATAATAAATCCCTCTATATAAAAATAAACAATAAAAAAAACCATTGCGATCATCGACCTCTGTATTTTAGCATGATGGACAGAAGGAGGAGGGGAGGGGGGTGAAGAGAAAGGGAGATAGCTGGAGAGACAAAAAAAGGGGAAAAACAAGGAATGATGGCGAGATAAAGGAGGGAAGAGAGAGTGAAGTTGATAGACATAGGAAGATGGAGAGAGAGAGGGAACGAGAGTAAAAAGAAGAGAAAGAAATGGGGAATTTTGCGAGAGTGATCGAGAGAGTTAATAGAAGATTAGAGGCAGAGGCGGAGAGAATGTGAGATCCTGCGAAAGTTAAGCCTGATATATAAGTTACTTCAGTCACAGAACTGGGAACAGTAACCAATGGTAACCGAAAGCTTCGCTTTTGTTTATCATGGCCGTCACGAAGGAATGTCAAATTTACGAGCGTACGCATATACCTCGTGCGCGCCGGCAACTTGTAATCTTACACCATCTCAAATTCCTAAGTTCTGGGGAGCATATGCATGCACATGCTAGACAGAGAGAGAAAAGGAGAGGGAAGGAAAGAGAGAGAGAGAGAGAGAGAGAGAGAGAGAGGTAAAGAGAAAGAGAAAGGTTCTCACGGTAGATACTCATGGCGACTGTGATGTTTATGCTTGCCAACAAGCAAGGTAGAGAGTGTCATTGGTTCATGGGTTTTCTGATATACGCAATAGTGACCAATCACGATAATGGAATTTTTAGCTGGGGCTTGCATGTCTTGCTGTATGCAGTACATGTGTCAGCAGGCCACGTGGTCTGGCAGTGTGCTGACAAGGCCAGGCTATCAGCATTGCTCTATGTTTTGGGGGCTAGCTAGGCAAGGCTGCGCTGTGCATTTATGATTTTTAAGGGGGAATTGTTACAAAATGCATTGAAGAACAGATCAGGTTACATGTGGAGTTGTGGATAATTAATCTGCTGACAGATAAGTTGAACACGAGCCTACTTATAATGAGGAATCATGAAAATACAACAATTTTCTTCGCCTCTTTACCATCACTCATCACTCACCACGACCCCATGAGGTCAGACTCAGGTCTCTGGGGAGCCGGACGGTGATAAATCTGCTGTCTAGCGACGGGGGAGTTGATAACCAATGATAACCAATGATAACAATCATGCGCAGTATGAGGGGATTAGGCCGATAACACATTGAAATTGACGAACCACTTGTAGCGGTTTCCCCATCAACTGCGTCAACAACACGAGTCCGCAAGTCCGTCCGTCCGTCCGTCCGTCATGACTCATTGACTCGTGTTGTTTATAAACAATGTTGTCAATTTTATGAAATGCATTTTCAAATAATAATAGAAAATACTTAAGATACTTATTTTGTTTTATTCGTGCTGCTCCTGGTTATAACAAAACAACATGAAAGAAAGAAGACCACCTAACAAATTGAAACACACATGCACGTCTCTCAGACAGACTCTCACACTGTCGATCACACACCCAATGCAAGCACAGGCACGCACCAGTCCTAGTGTCCTACACAGTGGACCCTGACGGCGCCGTTGGCGCTGCCTAGCCGGCCTGCGAATTTGCGATTCCCGAACCATTCAGCAATCATGGAAGACAGTTTGAGCAACATGCCTGGTTTAATCATGGACCGTAGGGTCCGTGGTTTGATGAGGACACATCCACATGACGCGAGCCATTTCATTATGGTAGTGCTAATGTGTTAAGGACCAAAGCCCGAATGAACCATCGTACTTTCTTTCCATCACTTGTACTTTCTTTCCATCACTTTACTCCGCCTCCACATACAATTGGGCTGTTATGTGCTGGCTGTATGTATTATGCGTATTTACTAATAGCGTATAATAGCAGGCCGCATGGCGGCTGGCCGTACTAGTGTTAGCTGTGAGCGAGCCCGAGCGTACAGTAAATGACATTTCTTCTCAGCTCTCGAGTCTCGACCAAATAGAAGGCCAATCACGTTGCTCAAAAATTCTACAGTGTATAATAGCAGGCCCGCCAGGCCGTACGGCCTAATGTCAGCTGTGACTAGCGAGCCCGAGCGTGCAGTAGATGACGTAATATTTATTTCTTCTCAGCTCTCGAGTCTCGACCAATCACGTTGCTAAAAAATTCTACAACGTATAATAGCAGGCCGTACGACCTAATGTCAGCTGTGACTCGCGAGCCCGACCCGAACGTGCAGTAGATGACGTAAAATTTATTTCTTCTCAGCTCTCGAGTCTCTTCCAATCACGTTGCTCAAAAATTCTACAGCGTATAATAGCAGGCCGTACGGCCGGACTGTCAGCTGTGAGCGAGCCCGAGCGTGCAGTAAATGACGTAATAAGTATTTCTTCTCAGCTTTCTAGTCTCGACCAATCACGTTGCTCAAAAATTCTCACACAGCTGTATGGTTTGGGAATCGCTGATTCGCGGCCGGCGGCCTGACCATGCACAAGTTACATTACACAAACGGCCACAGTCGACCGGTCGCACACACACGTCGTACGTACACAACACAAGTCTCTCACTACTCGGGCTTGCCGTACACTATGTCTATGACACCGTATGTACATAAGCACGCAGCCAACACAGGTCCCCTTAGCGGCCTTACATAATAATGAACATACACACAAATTCGAAGTCGAGCGGCGTGGGCAGCAAGACGTGCAGAGCTAGCTTAAGTCGAGCGGGCCGGGCCGGGCGTGACGTGCATACGTAATCACAACTCACAAGACCCTACGCTCGCACTGTACTTAGGATCGGATGGCTTTATGCATGCTTACGCGCATCGGTTATCTTGCATTGGCTCAAGTTGGCTGTGCAGCCTGTTGTTGCTCGTTTTCACAAATGTAGCCTCTGGTTTTGCTGAAATTACGCGCGGCGCTTCAGAAATTGCGCGTGGCGCTTCAGAAATAACGCGTGGCGCAAAACAACCTCTCGATATTTACACGTGGCGCAAAATAGCTCTCAATTTTTTTCGCGCGGCGCAAGCGCCGCGCGTTTTTTACACTGGCGACCACCTTGCTTGGAGCAGTAGAGTTGAGATTAGCAGTGATTAGATAACTCGAATCTATTACACACATTAGAATATAAGTCCGTGGTTGGTTGGAAGATGATTTTACTGCGTGTTGTATTTTTTTTTTATTGTTTACGAACTAAACTTCTAAAGTGGTTCAGAATTGCAGGACGGCAGCTGCAATGATGAAGATTAAAGTAGATGCGCATGCGCCAGTTCTCATGTACATTCATGTACAATATTAAGTTTTTGGAACAGCCAAGATCAAGATGCAGCCTTGACGGACCCTAGCTGTTTGTTACGAAGATATGTGAAGAGGAAATATGTAACGTTGCTCAACATTTTTGAACATTTTTGTAGTATGTGTGTACATTCAATATGGTAAGCCATTCTTTTGTGATAAATGTACTTGAAATCAGTCATTTATTCATGTGCACGGGTCGATTACATCAATAGTCAGACCTTTCATGTTAGGAAAATTATGGCGAGCACTCGGGGTGCTCCGGCTTCACAGGAGCAGTCCTGGGGCTGATGACATTCATGATCATGATGATGTAGAAGTTTAATCATAAATGTTGAACAGACAAAACAGCGATCTATCCCTCCATCCGCACAAGCCATGAATCTATTCCCCCCCCTCTACTTAAATGTTTTCTTCTTTATTCATTTCAGCATTGGTGAGAACATCAAGCTCCTCATTGACCGAGCAGATGGAATGTACTGCTTCAGATATCACAAGGACAGGGTGTTCTATGTCAGGTATGACACTATTGATTTTAATCCTCATGAATGAGGCACTATATGCTTGTACACCATGTATATACATGCTGTGAGTTGGTCTATTTGTGTTCACATTGTGATAAGCCTTCCTTCCAAGACCCTTTGGCTGTGTTGGCTGTGTAGTATCTAGTATCAATCAACAGAACAAATAGCTCTCAGAATGTAACTGATCAATATACTTTATTTCAAAGTGTTCTTGTTCACTACACTGGTCTAGCCTAAATTCCATTTGTTAATACATTAAATAGAAGGATGAAAAGATGGTGATGAAAGGGTGGTGTCTCCCTTTGCCAGATATTGCCAAGTTCTCATTCTGTCAAACAGTGCAAGAACAAGATCTAATTTCAGTATGTGAAATATGGAATTTCAAAAAATGTATTTTTATATTGATGTATGAAATACATGCTACCTTATAGTTTGCATCTCAGGTGTAGCATATATTTAAAATGTCAATGCTGTTGGATACTTTTTACCCACAGAATGATATCCTACCACAAATCAATAAAAACAGTATTCATCTGTATGAGTCACAGTGCAGTGAGATGCACAAAATTATGTTAATGAAATTGTGAATAACAAGGATTTGTAGGTACTAGCCAATATATCTTTAGACAACCTAACAACAATTATGGTGCATATAATTCCATCAAAAGTCATATTTTTCAATTTCAATTAACTTGCAATATATAACTTTTTTTCTATACACTGTGGTATTCACACAACATGATGTTTTAGTCCTGCAAATGGGATACAGTAACACCATTAATTTTTTGAGTTGCGATATCTTGCACTTCATGCCACTAATATTTCCTTCACCTAAATCTTTTCTTTATGATGCAGCGAGGAGATAATGAAGCGAGCAGCAAGTGTCATCAGAGATAATCTTGTCAGTTTTGGAACGTGCTTTGGTAAATTCACCAAGACCAAGAAGTTTAGACTACACATCACTGCACTGGACTATCTGGCACCGTATGCTAAGGTACGCTAATCTGCTCTGGCAAACCCTCCAGGCTTTAAGCAGCGCGTTACATTAGCGCCGGTTCGACAATCCCAGACCATTTAAAATCGCTGTCGGGCCAGTAACTTTTCAGAAATAGCCAGAATTACTGGTCTGATATAACCATTAAAAATATCTTTGTCGGCCCAGTCAAAGTGTGCTAACACGACACCGGTATAACCTATAAAAGATGGCAAAATAAACTGAAGTCCTTTTTTAATGTTTTCCTTTATTTGGGGGGACCAGTAAATTTTTAGGTTCAGACCAGTAAAATATGGAAAAACTGGGTATCTACTGGTCCGACATGATCAGGTTGGACCAGTAGAAAAAAAAGAGTTAGTGTTAAGCCCTGCTGTAAGACATTCCTAATTCAAACCTTCAGAGAAACATTCAGTTCTATAACTAATAAGACTAATTACTAATAAATACTCTTCTCCTGTTCCATTACATAAGCCAGAGGGAAACACGAGAGCAATTAGTCTACTTCAGTCAGACCCACTTAAAATCTGTAGTAATGATTGGATTGCAGTGTTTTGAATTACAAAAGTCCAGCGGTCTGAAACACAGGCCATTTAGTCTTGCTCAGAAAAAAATTAATTTTATTACAATGTCCATTATCTAGTTTACAGGCTGTGGAAATGAAAAAAAGCAAGCGTTTTGCTCTTAACTTTGTATATAAGAGAAAAGTATGCTGCCTAAATGTATGGTACATGATTTGCAGATTTGGCCATGGAAGTGATATTATTGTCTCCAAGTATTTGATTTGTATTTTTGTGTGATTTGCACAAGAAGGAGAAAAAAGGAGTTATTCATTATTTTAAACAGGCACCAATAGTTGTAAGCACTTAAAAGACGATTCAATTCCTGTATGTTACCATTAACTTGTGAATTTAGTGATAGAGTGATGCCAAGTTACCAAGTGAATGGACATCTTTTGAGTTATTTATATAGAGATCCTTTATTACATTAAATGACATCTTATTCCATTGCCTGATTGATTTCATGAAATACAGTTTGATTACAGTAGTTAATATTTAGTTGATGTGTTGACTGCCAGTAGTTGATTTATTGATTGATTAAGAAATTTATTCATCAGTTGGTTTGTTAATTGATTAAGTGATTAACTAATCAACTGAATTTTTAATTCATTGAATGATGAATTTAATTGAATAACAAATTGATCTATAAGTTGGTTGCTTGCTTGATAACGTGAATAGTTTTTGATGAACTGATTGGTCAATTGATTGTTTGATGGATTTGAAAATTGATTCAGAAGTTGTTATTTTGGGGGTTGATGGCATGAGTAGTTTTTGATTGATTTAGTGATAAATTAATAAACTGATTGGTTCATTGATTGATTGATAGATTGATTTGATGAACCAATTGATTTATAACTTGGTTGCTTGCTTGATAGCATGAGTACCTTTTGATCAACTGATAGGTTAATTGATTGTTTGATTGATATATATTGGCATCTTGGCTGATTTCTTTGTCTGACAGTGCAAAGTGTGGGTGAAGCCAGGAGCCGAGCAGTCCTTCCTTTATGGGAACCATGTCCTCAAGTCTGGTCTAGGGAGGATCACGGAGAACACCGAGAAATACAAGGGTGTCGTCATATTCTCCATGAGCGACGTCCCACTGGTCAGTATTGTTTGATTATATTTATTTATTTATTTGTTTGTTTTTATTTATTTAGTCTTTCTTTAACAGGGTAGCCCCATCAGTGAGCTTGCACTGTTCTCCCTGGAGGCCAAATAACTCTCAATAACTCTGAAATTATTAAGAGGGATAGTTCACCCTGAATTTAAGTTGGTTTTATCAAATCTTCACTGATATTTTTCTTTCCTTGTGTCTCCTTTTCGTTGAAATCAAGTTAATTTCAGAGTGAACTATCCCTTTAACCCTAATCAGGCCGGGCTTTTTGGACTGTTCTGGGGCCGGGGGGTTGATTCAACCCCCCCTTGAGATCTCGGCCATCGGTCGCATGATTGCGACAAAATTTGGCACACACGATACCTGTGTCATAATCTACAAGATTATTTTGTTATATTTTTCAAAATTGTTAATTGTTAATTTCAATTAATTAATTATGCAAATTTAGCCCACATTTATATAAAACACTAAATAAAAACATTTAGAGTCTAACATTTGGTTTGTATATCTGTTATATTATGTTTCACAATTGGTGATCAAAAAAACTTTGAAAATTCATTTTAATTCTTATGTATTTTATTGTTTTTGGAATTTCTTATGTATTTCTCTGTTTTTTTACTTTTTTTTTTCTTTGTTTTTCATTGAAAATTGTCACTGACCACTTTTCAGCCATGATTAGCATCAAATTAATCAATCAAAATTATCAAATGGAAAAAAAAATAGGCTTTTATGAGTTTTATGAACAAGCACTGTTTTTCAGGGGAAATGCACACAAAATTGCAAAATTGTGCATGTTTTGGGATGACATGCGTTACGGAAATGGGCGTGGCTCCGTAATGGTATGCTTGGATGTCGCGGAATTTGGCCTCAAAAAATGCGCAAGACTTGAAAGAAAAAAGTCAAGTGTCGCGATGAGTCGTTCTTGCGTTGCGGCATTATTGCACAAAACATCAAGGGGGGTTTGATTCAACCCCCCTCCCCCCCCCCCCCCACCCCAGCCGTTTTAGGATTAAAGTTAAACTGATTTGCAGCAGCATTTTACAATATCTCTTCTCCTCCATTCTCCATTTTGTGCAGGGATTTGGTGCCGCTGCAAAGTCAACTCAGGAATGCCGGCACGCAGATCCAATGTCCATCATTGTCTTCCATCAAGCGGATATCGGAGAATACCTCAGGAATGAGGACACGTTGCTATAGTGATATCTGTACTCACATAACAAGGACACGAGATGTGGCGATGGAGCAAGCTTTTCAAGCCCAGCACATCTTTGGTTAAGGGCCAAGCCCAGAGATTCGTAGACCCTTTACCATCAAACTCTTATTACCACATTACCAACTGGGAGCGGTTGGTCCCTGTGAGTAGTCTATGGGGAATGAGATACCCTTGGAGTCAACAGGTTAAAGACAGCATGTTCACATCGCCCACTGGATCCTTACAAGCCAGTTCATAGTTACATCATGGTCGGACACTCCACTGAATCAAGAGCGACTAGGGATTTGATCATGAAGCTGTGTAGGTGTGTTATTTTAGAGCGTGCCCATACCAGCAATAGAAGCAGGTGCACATGGTGGAATGTTCTTTTACTACATTCTCAGAGCTGAATCGCTGTTGTCATATCTGCATTAGAATGGGTATAAACATGGTCCACTATCTATAGAATTTCCATTTTACTCTGTCAGTGGTACAATTGGCCCGAGGTCATTCGTATTGGTAAATAATCTGCTCATGCGCACATTGCAACTATGAAATTGCTTATTAGGGAGGGTCAAGGACTTTGGCGTCCAGCACTGGTCTGTTTAATCACATGCCATTACAACCCGTACCGAACTGGCTTGTATTCAAGTCCAGACTTGAAAACTGATTTGAACAAGGTATTGCTGTTTTGCGGTCTTTCTGGCCTCAAACGTTGTGAAAAGTGACCGCTACACTGGTATGGGAAGGCCATCATTTGTGATGCTTTGTAATGGATTCTAAATCATGGTAGAATTCAATTTGTGTAGAAATACTATCCCGCCATCCAAGTGGAACTCAAATCCAAAATAATGTTGCTCTCATTAGAAGCAGAGCAAAACAAGTTTTTGAGGAAAATCGCACAACTAATGCGATTGAAAGGGATATTTTAATTTTGTGGAGGCAAATTAGCAAAGCAATGGCATTTTTGTGCCATCGTTTTACATGCTTTAACATCCAAAATGCCATTTTATTTCCCCAAACATTTTGTTACTCTGATATTTTTGCCTAATTGTCCTTAATGTTGCTTCATGTACACTCCTAAAGGGAATAAATATTTTCATTCATAAACATGCAATTCTTAATATTTTGTATACTGTACTCTTGTATATAATTTCTTGTCAAAATTTTAGGTGAAATGACAACCTTTTCGACATTAAAATGTAAAAACACATTTTTACTTTCCCCCAATGTTTAAAGTATCAAGTAATTTGATAAGTCCTTCCAACGTGAAAGAAACATATTAATGAAAGTTTGATAAAAATCTGTCAAACGATAAGAAAGTTATGATCTGTTCATAACTTTTGATTTTGTCATGTCACATGTGAGGTGCTGTCCTATATGTAGTGTAGAATCTTTTGAAATGACAATTTTTTCAACAGGATATGTTTGATTTAACCTCTGCATTTGATGCATCATTAGAAATGTTTTTACACACATACCTCTCTGAAGAAAAAAAAGTATTCCTTCACCATAAACAGAAAAAGAGCAATTTATGAAATCTTTCTGCACACAACATATAGGAAAGCACCCGTCGTGTGAGGTCACAAAATTAAAATTTCAATTCATCAAAATTTTCTTATCCTTTGATGGATTTACATTAAACCTTCAATAATGTTTCTTTTATATGTCCGCTTTTATCGAAACCAACTGAACTTCAGGGTGGACTATCCCTTTGCTGACTGAAACCAAACTTTAGATAAAACAACATTTGTTTCTGTCATTGACTCATTTAAGCATACAGTGCGTAATCATGTTAGGATTATGTTAAATTGTAAGCCTTATTTCTTTGAAATATAAGTAAATGCAGACATTCATTTTAACTCGAGTGATTCAATAACATTTTGTGTATTTATTACAATACATGCTTGACAGGATGCATGTCACCAATGCGTAAGTGTATCAACCACAAATGAAGTATGCTGCTCAAGTTAGTTGGATGTATATTACATGTATTATAGAGCTATCATGGTCAATGGCTCCATGGTGTTATTTCAAAGAGGAGTATCTGGAAATCTGGTCATTGTTAAAGATGATATTCATAGGAAATAAAATCAAATAAATCTAGTTTATTTTATAATTGAATGAGTTATTAAAGCAATTTATGCAGCTAATATGCCATGAAAGTGTTCAGTTTTGTGTTAAATGAAAGTCAAATTTCACTCATTGACTCTCTTCCTGACCTACGAAATCGCCTAAGGGAAAATGGCGTTGTGTGTACGTCACAGCCGGGATATGCTTCACAATGACCATTGTGTATCACACCTGTTAATTAACTAGCAATTGCCATCACAGTTTCATTAACAATGCATGATGCTTCTGGTGGAAAAGAAGCTGCGGATTGGCATGTGTGATGCACAATAACGCCTCCCTTTTCTTACGTCAGACCTAAAGGCCGTTTCAGATGACAGTAGGGCAAATTTGTCCCCGAGAATACGGTGATTGTTTTCACCCTAATTTTGCTTTTTTGGAAAGTGATATATTGTTTGAATGTCATCCGAGCTCATTGTATGGCTTATAAGCTTTCTGTAGATGAATATCTTCATATTTTTGGATTTTCTATGAATATCACCTTTAATACTATTACAAATTATTATCTCTATGCCATTGTTTAGAATGTGTGTCATGGTGTGTTCATAGAGCTATTAGTATCATTAGGCTAATATTTCGGCTCCATGGTGTATGTAAGTATGTTACTATGTTCATTTATGTGTGTGTGTGTGTGTGTATGTGTGTGTGTGTTTGTGTGTTTGTGTGTGTGTGTGTGTGTGTGTGTGTGTGTGTGTGTGTGTGTGTGTGTGTGTTTTCCTGGTGTGTATGTGAGTGCAAGCTCAGAGAGTATGATAGGCATATCAAATATAATATCTATTAACCTAATTACTTCCTTGGTCCCCAGAGGTTGTAGCTTAACTTTCAGGCTGTCAAACTTATCAAGAAAAAATATCAAATACATGTAATGTCTTGTTAGAGTAGTTACTTTTCTATTTTCCCATTTTCTCGTTCTGTTCAGAGAAGTCAGTGATTGAATTTTTGTGTTCTTCCCACTTAATTCAGCCGGTCTGCGATGGGAAAGACGCTGTAGACTATATAAAAATTAAAAAAAAAGTTTGAATTAAAAATGCCCAACAGCCTGGAGGCCAGGCTATGAGGATGGCATAATTATCCATATTAGGACTTTGCTGCAGTTAGGGTCCCCCTATACAGATCTCTGTTTTGTGCTAATCTGCCAATTCCAGCAAGGGGTATCCCTAGCTAGTCTTTCACACCCTGCTCCTAACGCATTCCCTTCCTCCCTCTTGAACGCTTACCAAGTACTGTATCACTCCATTCACAAAATTCCTCTCCAGTGTATGATGTCATTTCAGGCTATAGAATTTACTGTTAAATTCTACAAATTGTTTTGGAGTTCATTAGTGTAAGCTTTGAAGTTGGATGAACATTACGTTCATTCAACTGTACTCATCCGGGCCCCCGTTGCATCAAGCTTGCCATCAATGGTAGCTACCAGGGTAACATCACTCAACAGCCAATCAAATTCAAGGTTTCCACAGAAGTTACCATTGATACCAAAGTTACCAAAGCTACCATTAATGGAAAGTTTTATGCAACAAGGCCCTGGTAAGAATATTTTCCATATCATATTGAAAGAGGAAGTTCCAGCTGCAAGTTTGAGGCACAGTTGGTGGATCAATTAGTCCAAACATCTCCATATGTCTGTTGCAAGTTCTATATTTTGTTCAACAAAATTAGCACTAACAGGTGTTGATGTCATTCACATAGTTACAGGAAATACACCTGTATCCTGTATTTAATGTAAATTCAATTGGTTATATGATATATCTCAGTACAAACATACACATACACCCAAACACTACCATGATACATTTACATGTAGTGAGACTTGCAACGAGAGAGGCATTTCTTGGGGGGGGGGGGGGGGGGGGGGTTCTGCAAATGGCCCATAAATATGGATTTATGGGCCATTTGCAGAGTAAAAAACAAAAAATGCATCCCGTGAAGCACCACCCTCATCTCACAACACACATGCACCTGTGCATAAAAACTGACAAGTACATGCACACACATGTAAACACAGTCACACAAACATGCATTAATTTACACAACATGGCCCAAATTCACAAAGTAATTTTGAATTAAGACCACAGTTTAAGTTAATTTTGTGGTGTATAAGGAAATAAGTATACTTGATGTTGTGCATACACTTCAATAAGGTTCAATAATGAATGTGCATGTTCTATGTAAGGTGTTAAATTCACGCTAGGTACTATGTTTCAGACCACGGTTTAATCAAATTAATCTACATAAACCGTGGTCTATACCCAAACTGCCCTACTCTGACAGAAGGAAGCAAGTGACAAATCACTCAAACCTGGGTTATCGGTATACTGAGATCGTACCCAGCATTCCCTACATACGGCCAAAATCTGGACAACAAATATGCATCTTGCTAGGAGATATTCAATCTAACATGATATGGTGTTGCACTGATGTCAATGCAAGTGACAGACACATTTTGCTCATTTACAAGAAAAGTCTCTTTTGGTGGTTGCTTCCTTTTGTCTGAGTAGGGCAGCATAGTAAAAATGGTAAAGTTCCCCCAAAATACATAATAAAACATGAGCAAACAACTTAGTGAAGAGCATATAAATCAATTTAATAAACATCTCTCGCATTTCACATAAATGTACAGTACATAATGGGCTGCAGAATCAATGATATGAAGGAAAAGAAGGAGAAGAATAAGGTGGAGGAAAGGAAGAAGGAGGAGAAGAAGAAGGAAGAGAAGGTGGACGAGAAGAAGATACTAGATTCTGCTTAGAGTACACATTTTCAATGGCAAATCACATGCTTGAATAGTACGTGAAATATGCAAATTCTGAAAATCACAGAAAGCATGGTATATAATTCCTAAAAATCTCATACAGTATATTTATCTTGCTACCTTTCTATTTCAGGTATGGTTCATATTTAGAGACAATTTTGGTTCTGGACTATTGTCTGAATACTCGTATATACGCTCAACAAAAATGCCTCACAAACACTACTTTCTTTTATTGTCATTTGGATTAAACTGTACTGCATGTGCCCATATATTTGCAGGTTGGCCTTTCTACACTCAGATACTGTGCAGCACCAACCGCGCTTAATTTGCTGAGCAGACAATAGACAACAGGTTATGAATCAACCTTAAATTCATTGCAGAGTGCAATTAAGCTACACCCCTTTGGTAACTGCAGTTCCATGGCAATTTTTTACATTCTAACTGGACTAGGGTTCACAGAGCCAGAAAATTTAACCATGAGCAAGGAGAAAGCTTATAACTGCTTCTAAACCAAGTCATGAAACACCTTTACTCTAGTATCTGTTGCAAGTCATGAAAACAGATGATGAAACGAGTATAAAAACTGCCAGTAACCCTCTCAGTACTGAGCAATGACAGTTCCACGTCAATTACAACACAGAATGTTACCTATGGGACTGACAGGGCAAAGCCCTATCTTGCAAGATAATTATTACATTAATAACCTGCCCTTACAGAACGATTCACTAAAAATCGGACATCATTATGCAAGCAGAGTTCTGCTGATTAATGACAAATCTAGCAGGGTACCCTCCATCCCATATGATTCTATCAGATACATACTGCTGTATCTGTTAACCTCTCAGTCCCACACGCAAAAGACTGTGTTGTTATTGATGTGAGCTGTCAGTGCTTGAAACTCAGAGGATTAAAAGGAATGGATCATGCAGTGTTGCCTGGTACACAATATATCTTACGTACTTTTGAATTATCACAAACAGACTATTATTACTCCAACTCACGTCATTGAGATATAATTCAATCCAATACCCACTCAACCCCATCTCTGTAACATATCAAACATCAGCGTGTAAATATACAGAAAATTTCTCAGAGATTTGCATAGTGAGAATACTATTTCTATCTTAGAATTCATAAGACATCAGTCTGAAATTGTTTTTGGCAATAGAAACAGACTATATGGGCACTGATGGACAGTGATGTAACACCTCCCCCACCTCTCCTCTCTTTTCCTGAACCCAATCCCATAAACACCCTCCCCCTTCTTGCACTCCATTGTCTTTTCTAGACCATGTCTTTGTTTTTTCTTTATTACCAGCCACAGAATTGCAGTGGGTTATACTGTAGCTCTATCCCATTCACCAATGAGGGGAGGGTGTACTTCTGACACCTACTTCTTTCAACTGCATCTGTCACATACCCATTAGACAACATTGCTCTACATTGCCCCCCCCCCCTTTCTTGGTAATCTACCTGAAGTTTCCTTTATACCTTCCCCCTCCCCCTTTCTCCTAGTACACCCCTTTCCCCTAATTGTCCACCTTATGCACTCAATCATAGCTTTAGGCCTTAGTACACATACCATAAATTGATTGTAACTGCCATGCGCCCCTTTCCACACAACTCCCCCATCACCTTACTTACGGCTTTAATAGTACATGTATACCATACAATTTGCTAAGGATTTTGGGGGACACTCTCCCCCTGTCACTTGCTGTCTCCTAATAATTATGAAATCTCTACTTAGTCCACTTTGGATATATTGTACTTCATGACCCTCCCCCTCCCTGCCCCTCCCCTTCCACCCGTCCCCACCCCGTCCCCCTCCTCTCCCCCCCACCCTACCCATTCCCTGTTACTTCCAACTCCTTTAATCCATGCCTTAGTACACGTCACAGTCTGCTGAGGAGTATTGGGTACACTTGCTGTCACTGGTCATCTCCTCATAACCTGCCACCTTGTCCAGTTCGCTTCCTGAAAGATTAGAAATAGAGAGGTATTTTTAAAATCACATTCACTTCGTTAATTTAATTGCATCAACTATTTAATATTAGCACAATAAAACAATCAGATAATATAATTACAAGCAGAGATACAGAGAGAATGCACTCACACTGAATGCAATTTACAATTAAAAAAATACCAAATGATACATGAATGATTAAAGATAAGGTGTCCCTTTTGCAAGTCAAAAAAAATTACATTTTGTAAAAACCATGGAAAATGGAAGAAGATACTGTATCAGATCTTCCCTCTAAATGATAGAACTGTTGAGCACAATGCCTGCATCGCGCGCTGACAGGGACGATACGATTATGAGTGTAAACTATACGCACAGCGGTTCAACCGTAATCAAGGATAGTTTTTCACTGTTCGTAAATATGCCCGTGAAGCAATAATTGGGAGATTTCACACACGATATCATAAGGTATACTGCCAATTCCTGCCGAGGGTCATGACATTTGCCGATTAGACACCCTGTCTTTAATCACGTCAACATTGCAAATATATTTGTATCTGGTATGTAATTAAAGTTGATGTTTTTCATCTGACATGTCGGGTACGTGATCAAACATATTTATTGGGAAATGTTTTATCTGCTACTTAACACCAGTAGATCCGGTAATTAGTTGTTGTTTAAATATCTGTACAGAAACAATCAACCAGGCTTTTAAGTAAAGTTTTTATATTTTTTTTATATTTGTATATAGTACAGTATATATTTCATCAAAATAAAATCATTTAAGTATGAGCCTATGAGACATTTATTCAAAGAATAGACAATCCTTACCTGTAATTAAGTTGTGCAGGTTGCAATAGTTTATTCAAAGAATAGACACTCCTTACCTGTAATTAAGTTGTGCAGGTTGCAATAGTTCGTTCCAGAGTCTAAGACTGCATACCATGTTTGTGATGTTGAAAAGCCCTGAAAGAGATTTTTGAAAAGATGTCGTCTTCCTTCACTTAGCGGACACAAATAAACATGCATATGAATGACACAATTTGAATCAAACATGAATCCACAATGGTTGTTTTCACACTAAAACAACTAAAAATACTGTTTATATTTCAATTTCATTATTGGTTAATATCATTCACTCATGAAAGGGGGAGAGGTAACGATACTGCCGACTGACAATAAATTGAAATATTTCAAAAATAATCAAAGATGTCCCAGCTAACACTGAAAAAAAAGTCATGGGGGCTCAGGGCACCCCCACCCACCCCCTTTGAACACTCAAGGGCCTCTGTGGAAAATGCTCATGCAGTGTGTTTGTTTCTAACATCAGGCTTGAATACAGAGCACTTGCATGTAATTTGCTTATATTTTTTCAAATGTGGTACCCTGCACCTAGTAGATACTATTTGTTTGCTCGGGAACAAGCATGATCAAACGTCAACTACGCCTGCCTTCAAAGTGCACAGCCTGAAGGACAATAAAGCAATAGCAACAAACCCTGACAAGGTCAAACATGAAGGACACTTTTTGCAAACAAACATCATAAGATTAGACACGGGTCTAAAGTCCATGTGCTTAGAAGATCACTTTGCATGATAATGGAGATTTTGAAAACACATTGGTTTAAAAGATAATATTTGTGACAGCAGAAATTTTCCAGATTCCCTGAAGGTTAGTACATGTAGTTGCTCATTAGCACAATTAATTACAAATGCAATAAAATAAGCATTCTTTTCATTTTTTTCTCTAATCTAACTTATTCTCTATTCTATTTGAAAAATATCGTTTTAGGAGCATCACCCTTTTCAAAGGATATATACAAAAACATTCGATTTTCACTTGATCCAGAACTAAAATCAAGTGCAGTATATTAAGAAGGGTATTTAAACCACTTTAAGGAAAACTCAACCATGAAGTTTAGTTGGTTATGATGTTTAAACACTTACACGAGACTGTCCTTAGCTTTAGTTCTTGGTATTACACATAAAAATAAATGAGATTAAATGGAAATAGATATAGAGTGGTGGTGATGGGTGTTGTGAACAAGTCACAAAGTATTTATACAGAGAAAAAAAAAAAGGATTGAAGAAAATATATTGTTTTGTAATAGCTGGGATCTTGCAAAAAAATATAAAAAATTGTGAGCTAGCAACAAAGTAAACACAGAAAAAGATAAAAATATATGTTGCGTGTTTTGTAATAGCTAGGATCTTGTAAAAAACTAGAGCAATTCGACTGCCACGCAGTCGATAAATATGCCTCCGCCTCTTTGCTATTCTCAGAAAATGTGTATGTTTGGTGGGCAATGTACCATTGCTCCTATGTGAAATGAAAATATCACATTATGTTTTTCCAAGTTTAGCCTTTTTACCTCTTACTTCTTTGCCTTCCAATCTAACCAGTCTGTCTAAATCCATCCTTGTATCAAGTTTGTTTAAAATTAGCCAATTTTGGGGTGAAGTTCATTGACCTTTGACCTTTCAGGAATTCTACCCAAACTTCACCAGTCTACCTCCATGAAGTAATACATCTCTGTACTATGTTTGGTTTAAATTGGATCATTAGTATTGGATTCAATGTGAAAAATATCTATTTGGGGGCCATTTTTAGCCAATTCTGGCAAAGTTCATTGACCTTTGATCTCTGACCTTTGAGAAATTTCACCAAAAATGTCATGCAGTCTACCCCCAAGTAGTGATCCATCTTTGCACCATGTTTGGTTGGTATTGCATCATTGGATTTTGATACATTTTTAAAATTATCCCTTTGGGGGCAATTCTTAGCTAATTTTTGACAAAGTTCATTGACCTTTGACCTTTGAACTCTCAGGAATTTTACCCACACTTTCACCAGTCTACCTCCATGAAGTGATGCATCTCTGTACCATGTTTGCTTAGAATTGCGCCATTGGATTTGGATTTGGTTTCATTGTGAAAAATATAAATTTTTGCAAAGTTCATTGACCTTTGACCTCTGACCTTCCAGCAATTTCACCAACAATGTCACCAGTCTAACCCCAAGAAGTGATCCATCGTTTCACTATGTTTCGCTGGAATTGAACCATTGGATTTGGATTTATTTTGAAAAATTTAAAGTTTGGGGCAATTTCTAGCCAATTTTGGCAAAGTTCATTGACCTTTGACCTTTGAACTTTCAGGAATTTACCAAAAATGTCACCAGTCTATCCCCAAGTAATCATCTATCTTTGTACCATGTTTAATGAGAATTGCATCCTTGGATTTGGATTTATTGTGAAAAAGGTCAATTTTTGGCAAATTTTCACAAATTTCATTGACCTTTGACCTCTGACCTTTCAGGAATTTTACCAAAAATGTTACCAGTCTATCCCCAAGTAGTGATCTATCTTTGTACCATGTTTAATGAGAATTGCATCCTTGGATTTGGATTTATTGTGAAAAAGGTCAATTTTGGGCAATTTTTACAGAGTTCATTGACCTTTGACCTTTGACCTCAATCAGATTTGACCCCAATTTTACACACTTCATTAGTTTCATGCAATACATACATGTACCAAGTTTGAAGCAAATCTGCTTAACGGTTCTCAAGATATTGCCAAAACGGATTCGGGACGGACGGACGGACGGACGGACGGACGGACGGACGGACTTACGGACGGACGGACGGACGGACTTACGGACGGACGGACGGACGGACGGACGGACGGACGGACGGACAACCCGAAAACATAATGCCTCCGGCCACTTCGTGGCGGAGGCATAAAAAAGAAAAGAAAACAGAATTCAGACTTATTTGCTGTAGAAGTGCACAATCTCACACCAGAATCAATTTGTGTGTACCGATGTATATTTTTGTATTCTTTTACAGAGGGCCTGGGGCATTGTTTTAGTTTTCAGCATATACATGAATTTGTTAAAAAAAAAAAAAAAAAAAAAAAAATTGGAATCTACTTACAAACACTTTGCAGGAAGTACCATCTGGTGTGAACTGGAAGCTGATGTCATCCACGTATCCTTTCTTGGGTGTCGTGTGAGTCCCAGTCAGCATGGTTTTATTCACTGAAATGAGCTGCAAAACAAAGAGCATATAAACAGTCAGACCTGTGCTGTTTAATCGCAATATCAAACTGATGATGAATCAATACTAGCAGTAGCAGTCGGGGTTCTCGCGAGCACTGATTGTAGACAATAGACCATTTTCATAAGAAAACGTGCAAATTTCATGCACATTGTTCCAACAATACCTCACTAATGGGCTAATGACAATCCCTAAGCTTGTCCAGGGTTTGTCAAGTAGCAACAACTAATGGATACAGAATGCTTTCTACCAATTTTCCCTATCGCATATAACCGGTATCAAGCGATATCACCTCGCGGTACCGATATCTGATTGATTGCTCTTGGGACGTATACTTCCGGCAAGAGTTTGGTACGTACATGTAGTCAATTCATGCAATAACGCAGAGAATCTGTCATTTCGACCCTTGTAAACCTTGTAACATTAAAATGGAAGGGTTGTTACACGGATGAAGGACTTGAAAAAAATACCACCAATCACTCATGGGGATGTTTTTGCCTACCTCAGCATTGATTGTGGATGGACTAATGAAAAAATGAAAAGACACAAGCAAGAAGATGGCTATAGAATGTTTGTGAACCGGAAGTTCATATCCCAAGTAGTAAAGGTAAAAAAAATTAGAGCACCACACACTTTCAGATTCGGAGAGCTATATGCAATAGGGAGAATTGAAACTGAATCATTGGAATGATTTGATGCAGGTGAATGTTATAATTAATTACTGCGCAGGTAGGGGGAAAGACGAAAATGGCTTACTGTCTGAAACTTTAAAGGGACATATATAAATATTCAGTGAAAAACATGCTACTGCAAATTCTGCATCTCAGACTCAGTGCAAAACACAAAACTTTGTGACCCAGGGGACTGAAACCCTATGCATTTTCATCTGCTTTACACACCAAACATTTAGTTACCCCCCTCCTAACATCACAAAGAACTCCCTGCCACACTAATAGACGTGAGCAAGTGGATACGCGCGAAGTACGATACACAGTGTGATAGCTCCATGCACCCAGTGCAGCATGAACATTCGGTCACGACGAGGCCTCGACTCCGTTTATAAATCTGCATACTTTTTAGCTCCTTCTCCATTTTATGCCATTGAGAGGCTTAGCATATGGATGGAGGTGCAAAGCAGACGATTATGCATACTTAAAGTGCAAAATTGATGTTTTTCAGACATGATTTGTATGTGCGTATTTTCGCAGTAGGACCGTAGGACTACATGTAGCACGAACATGTAGCACTTGCCAGCACTGATTGTAGACAATAGACCATTTTCATAAGACATGCAAATTTTATGCACGTTGTTCCAACAATATGTGACTAATTGCTCACATCTTAATGGGCTGGGCCACCTGAAAATTTATTTGGCTACCTGGATATCATGCTCAAGTGCTCAATGATAATAAAAACCTTCTTTCTATTATCAAAATCCTTGTAAATTTACTCACCTCGTACAGACATTTCTCCCCTCCACCATCACAGTTGTCTGGGCCGTTCCATTCTTTGATCTGGCTGACCAGCGACTCTGACACCGATGTACAGTTCACTCCAAACGTCCTATCAACCAATCAAAAAAACATGCAAAAAAATATTAAATAATGTTACCATTGACATACTGTACACAACAGCTCAAAGGAATCGGCACAGGGAAAGGGAAAGGGAAGAAAGGGAAGGAGCCGCAGTTTTGAACCACGGTATAGTTTGTCCAGTTCAGCATGAATCATGATGATTTAGCCTAAAACGCATCATGTTTCATGCTGAACTAGACAAAAAATACCGTGGTTTAAAACTGTGGCTCCTTCCCTTTCCCTATGCAGATTCCTTTGAGCTGCAGTGCAGGCGCGTATCCAGGATTTTTGAGAGGGAGGGTTTCAGGCTGAAATTTCTTGCGTCATACATTATAGGTATACCATTCGCCTACCAGACTGACCTCAAGCAAAAGAATAATAACAAAAAAAAACATAAAAGAGTAAAAAAAAAAAAAAAAAAAAGGGGGGGGCGGGGGTTCAACCCCAAAAGGGAGGGGTTTAAAAAAAAAAAGCTGGGGTTGAAACCCGAACTCCCCCCCCCCCCCCCATTGCATACGCGCCTGCTGTAGTGTATGCCACTGCTGTTCAGAAACTCCATGTAGGGTGACTATGGTCTTTACATTCAGGAACTTTTATATGAAGGCAGGATGGGAAATTCAGTTAACTTACACTAAGGTGATTAAGTCTACAACTCTCATGACCTAATTCAGATTCAGGAATCAGCACAAGAAATTGACCTGTAAAATGACATAGAACATTTATCAGCTTCAGGAAACCCATATTTTCTAACAACTTCAATTTGTAATGTGGCGAGTGTTTTTATAACATCATCAGAGAACAAAAAAAGTTAAATCTGACACAAATCTTCAGATACCATAACAAAGTTAGGCTGTCATCGATCACGATGCATCATTACTTTTAGACCACATCACACATGAAATGATGAAAGACTGGAAAGGAGTGAGTTGAAAGTTGAGTTTAAATAACATACAACTAGTAAGATGGAGAAGAAGAAACTCTCCAACTCAGTTGAAGAAGAAGAGAGAAACCAATCAACCATGTCAACGCATGATCATGCATAGACCGAAAAATCAGTCTCTACAGGACGTTGGATCCGCTGAGATTGCATCTGGCTCCTCTGAACGCCCTATTTAGAGACTGAACATTGCACCTGTACACTGTATGGCGATCGATGCGAGTCGCCATTTTGAATATGAAAACGCTAATGATAATGCATATATGAATAAGTAACTTCACGCATGCGCACATTTTTTTCCCGCTCGTTTGCCGTGTGCTGTTTTTTTTTCGTCGAACCGATTGACGATTTAAATATTCATAGCCAACAACCCGTCGAACAATCTGATTGGTCAAATTTATGTCAGACTCGAGCAGATTGAAAATGTCTGCGATAAACGTGTGATCGGCAGAAAGTAAGTCTTTAATTTTCATCTTTCTATACATTTGGTGGAATCTTAGACCTAGAATTTATAAATATATAATATAGGCCCTAGATCTAATTTTGATATAAGTAAATTTGTTGCATCATAGCTTGAAAGATGTAAGATTTTTAAACGAAGTCCCTATGTCTAGTTCCAAAATCCGTTTTCCCATAGACTTTGCACTAATTCCTCTAACTTTAGCGGAAACCTTGTATTTGCTTGTACACATAAGAACCTGGCCACTGTGCGTTCGGTGTGGATGTAACGTCTCTATTCGGGGGGTATGTCCAAAAATGTCATTTTGATTAAAGAATGCCCCCGAATGAGACGGTTATTCTTGTCTAGATCATGCACAGATAGGGGACCAGGCAGTATCCCACATATATAATGCACGCAAATGGGAATGCTTCATAAAAATTAAAATTAGTGGGATACCCTGCCCTGGTTCCCTATTGTACGGGATTGCCTTGACGGCCGGGCAGCTCAGACGAAGACCAACTCAACTGTCAGGACTATGTAAGCAGCAGCTAGCAGGCGGACATTTTCTTCAACAATAAAAACGATAACCGCACCTCAAACGCTCATCACAGACACAAACATTGACAGAAAAGCAACTCTTACCAATTAATTTCACATGATGCATGCAATGGGTATCCATCTACGAGAATTGTACTGCACAGCAACAAAAGAACCGTACAAAATATGAAAACAACGCATCCTTTGACGACAAGCATGATTGAAAAACAAATGCAGGCTCCTCTCGATCTACGAGGTGGTTTTAATTTCTTGTCGTCTGAGTCTCTAAGTTTCGTGTATTTCGCCGTGGTCATGTCGTAAGTGAATAAATACCAAGCACGATTAGGGTTACAAAACAACGTTTGTTTACAGAGGCGCTTTGTTAATACATCACGTGCAAATGCGATACGTAATGTAGTGCATAACCATGCAATGGATTCAGCTGGCGATCCGAGCCAAGGGGTATTGTTCTTTTTCAAATCGCAGACAATTATTATATGACTTCGTTCCTAAGAACAAATGCGCAAGTTCATCTATATTCACATGTTTACATACATATTATAGCACTATATATACTTTGCATGGTCACTGTGTGTGAACTAATCAAACAGTGATAATATCCCAGTCTTAGGAACTGTTTCACTATAACACTATTTACTTTAAACGACTTGAGTAGAAACTGCCTGAAGTGCCAAAGTGCAGTTAAAGTAGAAGTAGTGTAGGCCGATTTGATGCATGGATGCCTGCACCCCAGCCCACTGTATCTTAATAGACACTCTGAAGAGTAAAAAGTACATTGAAACATAGCTCGTTAATTGATGTCTTTTGCTTTGACACTAAACACGTACATGTATTTTGAATTTGAAAATGGAATATTCCACAAACGATGAAAACCATGCTCCAAGCAGGCTTGTTGCAGCAGATAGGCGGGTATGCGTGGGAATTCATAAATGATAGTTTGGATATTCTATGCCGAAAACAGTTATGAGCCTAACATTTTTTCAACATGTTCCAAGAAGTTGTGTTTTTCTTGTCTTCTCTTGACTTGAAATCGACGTATTATGTGTCCTACGATAATATCCCTCCTGATCTGAGGGATATGAAAGCTAAAAGTGTGTACAAGCAGGGAGGTGTTAGGAAGGAGAAGAAACTCGAGCATTATCTGCATGGGTTCTAAAGCGTGCTCATGAATGTCAAAAACATCCCATAATCATGACAATGCTTTGATGTTCCATATGCCAGGCCAATTAAGATGTTGTCAACTTGAAAAAAAAATCTTCAACTGCCACATTGTCTCCAAAAGCTTTGTTTTTGACAAATTTGTTTGTAAACTATAAAGGAAGGCATATTAAAACAGATCCTTTACTCAGTGCTTTTGCTTTGAAAAGTAATAAGGAATCATTAAAAAAAAATCGGACATATAAGATATTTGTATTACTTACAAAATTGACAAATTTCTTCTCTTTCCAACATCTTGTGCATTTGTGGGGTTCAACCATTCTCAAAATGATCATTAACGGTGTTTGTGTGCGTTTGCGTGCAGCGGAGAGATTTTTCTTGAAAAACTTGTTTATTTGTGTTTGCTGATACCTTTTATGCTCATGGAACATTAACAGGTCGGGACAAGCGAAACAATGAGATTGTATATTTCTTTTGTTCTCTCTCAGAAGCCGTTGCCACGCAATCATGTTCATAATTGTTCAAACTCCTGAACAGCATCTGTTTAGAACACATAACTTTTCAGCGGCGTGGCACATATGGGTTCAAAGAGAGAAAGTTGCTTCATTTCCTTCCATAACACATCCCTGGTACAGCGCTTCAACGAGCGTCCACGCAAAACCTCCGAGGTCATTCAGCTAGAAGAAGGCACGCAGATTAGCAGCCGAAACGTCGCTGTATTTTATACATCGTCTATTCTTGATTCATCGAATAAATTACATCTTCCACGATGGTTTATATTTTCAGCCATAAAAGTGTGTACTTGTCTTTTGACCTTGATACTACAGTAAAACCTGTAGGCCTAAGGCTGCGTAAATAACACTCAAGAGAAAACAAAAAATGTGGTCTTAATGAGCAGGGGATTTCCATGTACACTACAGCTCAAATGAATTGGCATCGGGTAAAGGGAAAGGGAAGAAAAGGGATCGAAGGAGCCGCAGTTTTAAACCGCGGTATATTTTGTCCAGTTCAGCGTGAAACACGATGCATTAGCCTAAAAAGCATCATGTTTCATGCTGAACTGGCTGTTCAAAACTGCGGCTCCTTCCCTTTCTTCCCTTTCCCTTTTCCCTATGCCAATTCTTCCCTTTCTTCCCTTTCCCTTTTCCCTATGCCAATTCCTTTGAGCTGTAGTGTACAAACTAATTTGATACAGTTTTTTAAGAAACATTTGTCAAAGGAATTTAACAAAAAAAAATGATTTGTTTAATTCGTTCAGGTAGTCTTTATGTATAGATGGTCACTAGATGTTTCACTGGTTAAGCAATCTTATGTCTCTTATATTTCACTTTTTGTATCTGGTCCCCCCCCCCCCCCCCCCACCCAACTCCTTTCTGTCTGAATATGAATAAGTTTATATAAATTACATATGAATTATTTTGGCCTTAGTTTGTATTTTTATTAATATGTATGTAGAAAAAAATAAGAATGGAGACACGTACATGAAGAGTAAATGCAATCAAAATGTTTACAGATACAAAGAGTCTGTAAATACGTACAAATATAGTTATTGTACATACATGTAGATAGATTGATAGATAGACAGGTAAACATAGGCAGATGGATATGTCGATAAAGATGGATTGATATTCAAAGGTATGTAGGATTATTTATCTATATACGACAGATGAATATGTGCATGAATAACTTACAAAAATATCAATAAATACATACGGTAAAATAAATAAGCCCCTATAACAGTTCTGCAAGTCAGGTTCGAGGGGTCATATATCTTTAGTTGCTTAATTGTCGTACATAAAAGTGGTATCATAAGACAGGTTGGCTTCTTATCTTTACAATGATGTATCGTTTGTATATGCTTACGCAATCATAGAATGCGCAGACCTTTTGAATACGGAAAGGTGGGAAATGAAATGTTGCATAAGTCTGTGTTTTCCGTTTGTTTTGCACATGTAATGAGTTTGAATGATGTTATGTGGCAGTACGTGAACGTTCACACATTGCATCTTCAGGTGAAATGAAGCCTTCGCTGTTGAAAACAATGCATTTTGCAACATCTCATTTATGACTATCCCATATTCTGGAATACTGCACATTCCATGATTGCATAATCTTAGAAAATGACACACAAATATGAAAAAGAAGAAGAAGAAGAAGAAGAAGAAGAAGAAGAAGAAGAAGAAGAAGAAGAAGAAGAAGAAGAAGAAGAAGAAGAAGAAGAAGAAGAAGAAGAAGAAGAAGAAGAAGAAGAAGAAGAAGAAGAAGAAGAAGAAGAAGATGAAGAAGAAGATGAAGATGAAGAAGAAGAAGAATTAAGAAGAAGAAGAAGAAGAAGAAGAAGAAGAAGAAGAAGAAGAAGAAGAAGAAGAAGAGCCTTCTAATAATACTCCAGTCACGTACAATGATGAAGCAACAAGCGATTTATTTCCCCTCAAACCTGAGTTGCAGATCATTTTATATGAGACAAAAATCCTACCAGCTGATCTTGCAGGACGCATGCATAGGGTAGCCGAATTTAAAGTGGTATGAGCCATGGGTGGAATCCCCGCTTTCGTCACTGTCTTCCCTACTTTTCACCTTACGGGAATGATTGTCCGAATCATCCCGACGATCTTCGAAACTCCCCGAATCTTCCTTAGACAGCAGACGACGACCGCTACCATGGGAACCCTTCACATCCTTCTTCTTTGTTAACGTAGGGTGCATTTCCGTGTCATCCATTTCGAAATCCTGAGGGTAATTGGGACCTAGAGCGGCCTCCTGCAGGCCATCTTCGTCGACGTTGTCGTCCCCGAGATCGACATCCTCTTTAATCGTGTCGTGATTGTAGGAGACTATGGGGTGCATGTGATCAATGTCCCACTTTTCGGACGATTTCTTGTAAGGCGATTTCCCTACTTTAGCTTTCTCGTCTACCGTATCGTGGAGAATGCTATCGTCGAACATTTCCACTCGCCGTAGGAAGTCAGCTCCCAGCACGTCGTTAATACCAAAGTCGACTGCCTCATCGGGACGGGGCATCTCCATCTTCGGCTTCATCCGAGGGTGCATGGCGTGATCGTCCAGGCCTTCGATCGCATCCTCGTCCGACTTTCTCTGGCTCCATGAAGCCCTCGTTTTCCTGTAATTAATCCTTGGGTGCATGTCATCGTCGTCGACTTCAATGTGACGGAACGAAGCACTGTCCCGACGCAGAGCCGGAGCAGCGCCGTCATCGACCTTGACCGATACTCGTCGAGATGGTGGTCGGTGCCTACGGATAGGATGCATCACATACTCCTCCATTTCCTCCACGTAGCGACTATCAGTAGCTGCAGAGGAGAAAGCAGCGACGCATATGAGGAGAAGACTCCCTCCAAACAGGAGCAACCTTCCAACCGCCATGGTTGACAATGGCTAATACTGTATCTTGACAAGCCCAGAGAATGCTTTATTAATGGAGTCTTCAAAGAGATTGCTCTTCAGGGTGAATCTAAACCAGTACGTTGAAAAACAAGGAATACGATTCCAATATGGATACGTATATAACTCTGACAAAAACACTCGAAGGCAAAAGCTGAAACGATCGAGGTTCACTTCGACTTGGCAGTGTATGTTTGCTGCCCATGTAGACAGACCAGACGGACTTTGAAACCATCCACTTGATTAAAGATAACTTCGCCGTTTACCCCTTCTTCTGTTGAATGTTGCTATACTGAAGGTCAATTGCTAAATAAATACTAGACATTTTGATTTGGTCAAAGGATAATTGAACGATAGGATGATATATGATGAGTTTGATGATAGAACATAAGCATGATAAGGAAGAGTCCATGGTTTGATGTCTTATGACTGATTTTATCTCAATTGTCACGCGATAGCTTTATATGATGCTTAATTGTGACTCAACTGCTGATGAAATGCCACCACTAGAAAAAAAAAAAAAGACTGATTTGTTCAGTTATGATACATAAATGCTATACCTCATTCTGGGCCATACAAAATGCTGCTTTGTAGATATGATCGAGATGATTTTCGTAATATATCCACAAATACATGTATATATATATATATCTAACATTTGACATTTTCCAACAACTTTTCCCTCAATGCCTAGTATATTCACCTGTATTTCGTGATTCAGTTTCAATTAGTGGAACGAACACTGAGTCTATTAGTTGTTGTTACTCGGATAAATCTCAAACAAGCTATGAAGTTACCATAAGTAACATATTGTTTGAACGACGTGCATGTGATTTGAATACATTACGGAAATGGTCTATCGGAGGAATCCACTCTGAATATATCAGTTGTTGCTGTTCGGGTATACCTTGGACAAGTTTGATGGTTACTATTGAGTAAGTCGTATTGTTTTACATAACGTAAATGGTCTACTGAGAAAAAGGAGAAAACAAAGAGACATAAAATTAAAACACTTTTTCACACCTCTCTTCTTCCACCCCGAGGCGAGGTGTACTCTCCCCCCCCCCCCCTCTCTCTCTCTCTCTCTCTCTCTTTCTAATTTCCCCTCCCCCTCCCATCTCTTTCCCAAACATTTCCTCTGTCTCTTGCTAAGATAGTGGGTACCAGTGCACAAAGTGATGAATAATTCAATGAAATCGCATCACTGCATTGCTTTAATGACTGCAACAACCTCATCACGATGCGTTACAACTTCACAACGGCACATAAATTATACAAATGACATTGCCATTTATACAAGTTACAGATATCGATGAACTGAATATATAACTCGATGTACATAATTCATTGTAATAAATAAAGAGCTACATATTTCCACCGTGTGAGATGAAATTTCCACCGTGTGAGATGAAACACTTGCACTATTCAAATGACTCGTTTAGTGGTTTACTTCGGTTTAGATCTGATGACCCCATTTTCAGCCATACAGACTTTTCATGTGATGACAAGAAAGAATAAATCATTGATATGAAACAGACCCGAGGTGAAACTCAATAGAATAAGACTGGAAACAAGAAATCATATAACAAATAGGGGGAGGGGCAAGGGGGTGGGGAGAGGGGCAATGGGGTGGGGAGAGGGGCAAGGGGGTGGGGGAGCGCGGGGGAGGAGGGGGGCACTACAAAATCATAAAAGAGGAGAAGAGAGGGACTGTGGTAAAGTGAAATGTTGCAAAATAGCATGAGAAAGGGTGTGTGAGAGACGCTCACACAAAGAGAGACAGACACAGAGACAGAGACAGGGGGGGGGGGGGGAGGGGGAAGAGGAGGAGGGGAAGATAAAGGAACATACAGCTAATGAGCAAACACATAATGGAGTGGGAACCATATACTCCCATAAACATAGATGAAAATAGATGAAAAAAAACTCAAAATGAGATCTAAAAGGAAACTGGGCAAATTAGGAAAATTTGCAGAAGGAGGCGAGAAAGGATGCAGAAAAAAGGAGAGAGGTAAAAGTAGCCTAAATTCTTCAAATTGACATAAAGAAAAGCGAGCTATGAGTTAAATCCAAGTTTATGTTCAACTTTGTTCGATGGAGGTGTGCAACTGAACAGGCAGTAATAACAATTCTGAACAATTTGAAAACATTTCAGGGAATACATGTACATCACAATCCATTCATCCAAGTGACATCAACTATGCTCATGTCTAAACAATGCTTTCTTCCTGCAAACTGACAGATAACAGACAAATAATCAATTCTGTGTGAAACAGTCATATTTTTGGTAGCACCGAAAGATAAAATAAAAACTTTTTCCATAACTGTCGTTCCAACACTTTTCTTTGTATCAGTACAAAGCGTTGCGAGTCAATTTAATACTCTTTTTACTCTATCTATATGCTTACAAGACGATATCAAAGCAAGACGCAAGCATCACACGACTAGATGCGGCATGACACTATTCGCTTGAAACCAGATAGAGCGAACATTCACAGAGTCTACTTTAACTGTTTTAAATGCATAGAAACCATTTGTTTGATTGCCTACTAGAGCTCATGTTTTAACGCAAGTTTAATCCGTATTACATATCACAAGTAAAAAATACACATATTGCACAATGATCACAACACATCTCTGGACTATCCATATTTGTCTTAATTACAATAGCTTTTTTTCTCAATTGTATGTGACATACATTATTATTCACAGATATATACATTTGCTTGGAAGCTGTTTTTGGCAGTCTTCCCAATAAACAAAAAATGCATGAATGACCAAATTATAAACTTATTTCAAGTGTACATGGATGGAGTTAAACTCAATACTTTTTCATTGTCAGAAGTCAGCCATAATATTTTTTTTTCTTATAAATAAATCTGCTTAATGTACAAATTATACAGCGCTTGAAATGTACAACATATACAACAATATATTGAAACATACATACTTTCAATTACTCTGGTAAGCATACAGAGCTCACGTATACGGATAATAATATGTAACAATCGTGTACACATCATACAGCAATATTTGAATGTCTCATTATTTCTTGGCACTATACATGTAACCTTACTGAACTACATACGCGCACACAAACACACACACACACACACACACACACACACACACACACACACACATACATACACACACATACTTTGCTACTAAAAGAGGCGGGTGCTGCTAGTATAAGACCACATTATCACAATCTTTGTTTCAACGGTATTCTCTATATCAATAATATTGACCAATCTATCAGAGAAAAGAAAGGTGGGCATTTGAACCTTGCATCTCCCGCTTGCTTGCAGTGACATTACCACAAGGCTCCTACGGACTTTTGGCACTGTTAAAATATTCAAGGAAAGCATTACCCAAGATTTCCACTTCCTTGCTTATAGCACAACTACTTTAATAGTGACATTCTACATGTGCATGCCAGCTGTAGGTGGTAAATGCTTGTAACTTGTAAGAAATTAAAACTTGAATGTACCTTAAGTATGCAGTCATGAAAACTATGTTGTACTTATACAACTTACAGACAGGGCGGCCCATTTGCAAAAGACATGAAACTCAGCAGGAATCAGCAGCATGTTTTTATGATAACATGTACCAAATCTCACAGTCATAGTTTCCCGAACCTAGTCACGAAAAGTGAAAAACTATCCTTGTTAACATTTGAAATGTAGCGGCCATGGTCTACATTCATAATCGTACTGCTCCTGTCAGTGTGCAATGCATTGGGCAGCGAGCATTCCTTGCATTGAGCAGATGAAGTGTGGTGCAGACAATAGTAGACAGCAGTCTCCCGTCTCTAGGCTACGAGAATCAAAACCTTCTCGGGATCTAGCGATTGCTATAATTCCGCTTAATGGTAGCCCGTCCCTTTTGCAAGCCTAATTCTGAAAGTTCCCTGACTTTGTCATCATTTGAGAGAGAGAGTGGTTATTAAACCTTTCCCTGGAATCGTCAAAGTGTAATATTCGGTTTTGAGGAAATAATCTTCGATAATTCATCAAGCTTTCTTTTTTGTACCACGAAAATAGTCAATCTCAGTGAAAACTAGCCAGATTTTCACTTTTTCTACCAGAGTTACATGTACAGTATCTCTGACCTTAAAATTTCACAGTTGGTATCCCAAAGATGAGTGCTAAATACAGACCAATTCACATGAGATTGATTACACTATTACACTATTCCTACATCCATGTCCGGCTTGGCTGTCTTTATGGTGAGTGGGTAAAAAAACCCCACACAATTCAGGTAGCAGTCGGACACAACGTGATGAGGAACAATGGGATTAGAACATGAAGCGATACACCATTCCCCCTCCACCCGGATATCAGTGTACCAATAATTGCCAATAGTGTAATAGTGTAGTCAATTTCACGTGACTGCTGCTGTATGTGCAAACTTTGATGAAGTTTGCAGATGTTTGTAAAAGGGCCGGGCCATCTTTAAAGTCAGATTCTAGTCCTATAATTGGAAGAGAAGAGCTCATACGGTCTTTTCTTCCATTTCTGTGTTTTTAAACATTTCTTTGGTGTTTTTTTTTTGCCTGCAAAAGTATTACCCTGTCTGTAGGTCCCAATACCAAAAAGGATGATCTTCAGTAAGTCGAAAGGTGAGTTCACACTAATAGTTGTTTCTGTTTTTTTTTCTTAAGAAACGGACATAAAGGAATGGCTACAGAAAGGAATGCAAACAGTAAGTACATGGGGTTTTGAACACTTTTTATAAATGGGGTAATGCCCTCAATTAAGTTGCAGTGTTAAGAGATTGCTTATATCTTCTGTATGCAAAAAACTTGGATATATTCAGGCTGGTTTAGGAGACTAATAAGAAATGACATCTTCACTGCTTTACCTACAATAATTGTGATAAATAGCGTGGCTTCCAGGCTGTTGGGCATTTTTAAACCAGCTTTTCAATCATGGGGTCTGGCTGCATTAGACTACCAGTGCACCATTCTGGATTTCCTCTCCAGATTGGACTGAGAAAAGAGGTGAATTAAACAACTACTAGTCCAAGTCTCACTTTAGCAGCAATGCTACACAGATTTAACATTCCTTTAGTTTCGGAGAACTGAAACTCAATCTCCTTGAAAATCGCATATCAGAAGTTGTTTGATCGCTATCGATAGCTATGTTATGTGCTATTGATACCGGCCAAAGATTCAATTGTTTGTTCACTTCATATTAACGTTCTTGCTTCACATAGAATAATGATTAATAAAAAATAAACAGGCCCACGACACACAGGTGTAAATACATTGCATACTAGCAACAGATAACCAACACGTTGAGCCAAGCTTACTTAAAGTTTTGTTTTCATGGGTAAGATATGAAAGAGTGAACTTGACGGCACCTGAGACAAAACAGCACTTCTTTCTCGATAGTGTCAAACCGGTCTTTGCAGACAAGTGGCCTTTATAGACAGGTGCCAATAACATGTAATCGGTTTCAAAGAGATTCAAGTTGAGTTGTCTTTTACATACAGGTGACTTTACATAATGGCCTTTGCAGACAGGTGGCAATGATGTGGAAATTGCTATGGAGGAATTTAACTTGAGTGGTCTTAACATTCACGTATCGAAAGAAAATGGTCTTTGTACACAGATGGCAATGACAGGCAAACCGTTCCAAGGGAATTTAAGATAAGTGGTATTGATACTGAAATTCCAACACATGAACTGCAATTAGTACATTTCTTGAGAGCGATCTTTGTACCATTGCAAGCGCACACCAATACTCTAAATTGCAGAGTATATATTCCACTATATATACCAACAGCACAATGAAAGTTACACATTGTTAAAAGTCCATATTTTAAAAAATTGATGTGTTGCCATCTCGAGCTGTCTGTTGGTACATTTTCGAATATTTTTTTACGTTGATTACTGGTCTTGCAACATAACTGCTTTTAGACCATAACTATACCAATCATATAGAATTCAGAGGTGATTCCTTTCCATACAAGACAAGAAGATATTTAAGTGTCATATGGAATGGAGGTAGAATGAAAAAGAAAACCGATAAACCAGATTGGGGCACTCCACTACTATCTTTTCCCTCTCATGACGGTAATCCTCTAGGTAAGAAGGCTTGAAGAGACCAGCTACTTGTAACACAGTGAATAAGCTCATGGTAGTAAGGGGGATTATACAGTGAAACCTGTCTATAGTGGCCACCCAAGGGAAACAAAAATTGTGGCCTTTATAGACAGGTGGCTGCTATAAACAGGTTCTCTAACACATGATCTCTCTCTTGGGGAATTATTTTAGTGGCCACTATAGACAGGTTGGCTGCTATAGACAGGTGGCCGTTTAGACAGACTTGACTGTACCAGTAGCACGTAGTCAGAAATACGATCATCTCTACATGAACTAGCATTGAATGCTCACTGCCCTCGACGGGTAGATTCTGAATGAAAGTTCTTTGGTGATCTTCATCTAACATACACTTTCATCTATGCTACCGAATTGGACACAACAACAATGTTTTAAGTACATGGGACTGTATTCGCCATTCTACACTGCTCCAACAATCCAAGAAGAGCAAGGAGTTGATTAATGTGAGGATAGCAAGGAAAAATACCTCCTTTCATACCACTTTTAATCCACTATTCAGTCCAGATTTCACACACTTTGATTTGCTGCAGTAATATTAGCTGAGGTACCATAATAATCATTGAATTAACGTCCAGAGTACAGTAAGCCTGCATAATAACACCACTTCATGGGAATAGAACTAGTGGCCTTTATACACGAGTGGTAATTGCAGACGCATGTA
The DNA here is from genome assembly GCA_963669155.1 of Arbacia lixula. Taxonomy (NCBI): domain Eukaryota; kingdom Metazoa; phylum Echinodermata; class Echinoidea; order Arbacioida; family Arbaciidae; genus Arbacia; species Arbacia lixula. The sequence continues at coordinate 13,819,993 of OZ022591.1, forward strand.
ATATGATATGCAAACTGCTCTGAAGACACCCATAGTGAATGGCCTTTACAGAGAGTGGTTTCGTGTACATAGGTCTGACTGTTTATGAGACTACAGCACCTGTTTGTTAACCTTCTCAATACCACACCCTGAAAAGCACATCAAGTTATTATACATGATATGCTCCCACTGGAGTGACATGGTTAATTCTTTTAAAGGAAACAGGCATGGAGTGATATCAAAGACATGTCCTTCTTTATTTCTGCTAAGCTGCCACACTAACAGTCTACAGTGCATTGATATAAAGCTACTCGACATAGATCAGAATAGGGCAGAGCATTATCATCAATATTTCTCGCATTGTCCACCTCTTCATTGAGTTTTCAATCTACCGAGTGGATCTAAGACTACGCGCAGCAATGATTTCAGCTAAACCGCCACACAGTCCACAATGAATTGCTATGAACTCTCTCATTACCATTGGCAAGAAAATGAGTAGTGAGCCAATAAGCTTTCCAAGGCCTCGGCCCTGTTGCATAAAACTTACCATTGATGGTAACTTCGCCATCAATAGCAACTTCTATGGCAACCTTGAATTTGATTGGCTGTTGAGGAATGTTACCATGGTAGTTACCATTAATGATAGAGCTACCATCAATGGTAAGTTTTACACAACGGGGCCCTGGTGGCGAAAAGGTTACAGCAACTTGACAGAAATCAGCAGAGAGAGCAACACAAGAGAACTATCAACATTGTTTCTTGTGAACTTCATCCCTGTATCTATGGGGTAGATCTGAGACTAAGCACATGGATGTTTCCAGCTACTCGACTGAGATAAGGAGAGCACAGAGGACGATGGAGGACGTCTCCTTGGTGGTCCATTCGATGCCGCTGTTCTCGATGCAGGGGTCGATGGTGTGGTTGGCCCCGATGCTCTGGGGCCCTGCGGTGTAGCAGCCAGGCCGGATCCTCACTTGGAAGGCCACCCGTGCGTAGTGCTCCTTCTGGGTCAGCGAGTCAATGAATCTGGATGGGGAGGAGAGGGGGGAGGAGAGGGGGGAGGAGAGGGGGGAGGAGAGGGGGGAGGAGAGGGGGGAGGAGAGGGGGGAGGAGAGGGGGGAGGAGAGGGGGGAGGAGAGGGGGGAGGAGAGGGGGGAGGAGAGGGGGGAGGAGAGGGGGGAGGAGAGGGGGGAGGAGAGGGGGGAGGAGAGGGGGGAGGAGAGGGGGGAGGAGAGGGGGGAGGAGAGGGGGGAGGAGAGGGGGGAGGAGAGGGGGGAGTAGAGGGGGGAGGAGAGGGGGGCAGATACAGAATAGTTTAACCCATTGCTTACAGTACAGTTATATGTAGATTTGTGGACCTGGTGAACCCTGGGGATGTTTCACCAAGCTGTTCGTAAGTTAAGAACGACTTTACGAACGACTGGTGATCCCTCCTTGTGCTAAATCAGATTCTCAATGAACAAAGTGTGGTATCACATTTAGCACAAGAAGGGATCACCAGTCGTTCGTAAAGTCGTGCGTAACTTATGAACAGCTTGGTGAAACACCCCCCTGGTCCCACAAGGATGTCAATTTGCCATGGAACTCCAGTAGCCAATGAGGTGTGGCTTAATTGCGCCTTATAAGGATTTTGAAGTTTATTCCTAGCCTGTTTATTATCCCTACAGCAGAAAACACTGAGTCCCGATGCTCAGTATCTGAGTGGAGAAAAGCCAGCACACAAATATGAAGAACGGATTAACAAAACAATATTTTCTTTTATGACAGATGACAAATACCGGTAAATCACTCCAGCGCTTTTGTTTTAATACTACAATAGAACTTTATATTTGCTCACAGGAGCAGTGACTCAGTGAAGAACGGATTAAGAAAACAATATTTTCTTTTATGACAGATGACAAATACGGGTAAATCACTCCGACGCTTTTGTTTTAATACTACAATAGAACTTTATATTTGCTCACAGGAGCAGTGACAGGTTTCTTTCCTTCACTACAACTACCCATGGCAAAAATAATAGAAAATAATAAAATACAGAAATAGGCACATTCAATTGAACCCGCCTCTAAGGATCGGCGATCTTTATAGACAGGTGCAATTCCGTGTCTAAACCTGTCATTATTTGTCATTTTACGTAAACCCATCAGTTTGACTTGGAATGTTTATGTTTAATTTCACTGTTGTAGTACCGTGTATGTATGATGTTGTCAATTAATCTGAAAAAAATGTTTGTATGTTCAATGTTAGACATTTTTTATCATTTTTTATCATGTGAACAAAATGAATTTCCATATATGTATCTTCTAAATGGACCAAATAAATAAATACTATTTACAATTTACATTTACAATTTACAATACACTGTTCTGACCGGATCCAAAATAAAGTGGTCACTACAAGCTGGTACATTTTTAGATTTAAGTTAGGTGGTCTTTACAGACAGGTGGTCTTTACAGACGTGTGGTCTTTATAGACAGGGGAAATGACATGTATATGAAGAGCTTATTTGCAAAAGGGGTTAGATCCACTTTAGACCATTCTGAGAAAATCTTCTTTTTTTATTCTCCCATATTGCAATATTCTCATGCGAAGCTAAATTGTCATGATATACTACCGTACCATGTGAACATAAAATTGGGTATAGAAGAAATCTACCTGTCTTCATGTTTTAAAACAACAAATCCAAAAATTACCTTTGTGGATCTAGCCCCTTTTGCAAACAAACTGAAATGGATCCAACCCCTTTTGAAAAAGAAGTGATTTTTCTCTGCCATTTTTGTTCACTTTTTTAAGGAGAATTTCAAATTTTCTTTGGCATCATCTTATAGAGCTACTTCAAGTCTATACATTGAGACAAAAAAATCAAATTTGATGAAAATGGATCTAACCCCTTTTGCAAATGAGCTCTTCATATGCGTATTGCTCTGAAGAGATTCAAGTGAAGTGGTCTTTAAAGACAGAGGTCCTTGTACACAGGTTTGATTGCTGTGAGAATGGCCACTTACTTGCACTTGTGGGAGAAGATATCACAGCCAGCGTATTTCAGTGTAGGTGACACAAAGATCTGCATCAGGTCGGGTTTCTGTGAAGGTTTGTTGATATTTCCTAGCGTCTCCGTGTTATACAGCAGGCTGAGGCACGACTCGCCTAAAAGATCAACAATCAATTAAGAAAAAAACACACTAATATATGTACAAAAACATGCCAATGCCATACTCATTGTAATGTAATGTAAAAATCAAAGAGCATCATGTCTGATTTATTTGATAGTTCTCAATGATTTCATTAGATTAATGTTCAAGTTCAAGAGTTTTTTTCATTCCAAATCATAAAAACAATAATTTAACATACCGGTCATGTATCAATCGATCATATACAGTTGGGCCTGAGATGAACGTCACAGCTGATTGCAATCTATTGCAGTCAGACGGCAGTCAATGAGTAGAGCTGATGCATTTGATTGCAAGCACTGTGCATTTGATCTCAGGCTCCACTGTAAACATATAAATACTGAAATATTGGAAGAGGAGGTTACAGAAAATATATAATATTTGTAAGCAGTAGCCCCCTTCTAGATACAAGAATGTTGAGAATGAAATGAGCTTTTTACTTACCCGGAGGAAGTAACGTCCCTCTGTCTAGAATCCTCCTAACACAGCCTACAGTGGTGCCATGGTACGCCACATGCCAGCTCTCAAACACATTCAGCTCTTCGGCAAGGTTGTGTAATCTGTGGAAGTTATGATGATAATAATAATCAGGTTTTATATAGCGCTTTCCTTGTATGAGGTACTATCCACAGCGGTGGGTTAGTACCCTGGCCATGTATATAGCGCTAGAATCGAGTTGATCAAATTCGATCAGGGCCAGGTTGCATATAGCTTTTCGTTTACTGCAACCATTTGCACCATATTGTACCATTTGAAGGGTATGGTGTACCCCACTGGCTGTCCGTATACGCCCCTTCTCTACCGGTATACGCTCCACTCTACCGGTATACGCTCCCCTTCTACTGGTATATGCTCCCCCTCTACGGCCATATGCTCCCTGTTACATGACTGTCACAATGGTGGTACATGCGGGACTAACCGGAGGGTGAACATGCATCATTTGAAGGGTCTGGTGTACCCCACTGGCTGCCCGTATACGCTCCGTCTCTACTGGTATATGCACCACTCTACCGGAATACGCTCCCTTTCTACCGGTATATGCTCCCTTTCAACCGGTATATGCTTCCTCACTACCAGTATACGCTCCTAACCTTAGCTGAGGGTGAACTTGCATTATTTGAAGGGTCTGGTGTACCCCACTGACTACCGGTATATGCTCCCTCTCTACCAGTATACACTCCCCAACAAGATTGTCACAATGCGGGAAGCGTATATGCGGGACTAACCTGAGGGTAAACTTGCACCATTTGAGGGGTCTGGTGTACCCCCTGGGCGGGTCTCCTTTGGTGGTGTACTCCTCCTCTCCATGTACCTTGTGGCAAGCCTGGCAGTAGCACTTACTGGACCTTGTGTTGGCCTCAAAGTACGCAGCTGTTGGGAAAAAAACAAGGCAACAATGTGTGAAAATTACAAAGGAGCAACTACATGTTTATATAGTAAAATGTAATGATCACCTGTTTAGAATGACAACTCTACTCATGATACCCTCTTGAAAATGTATGTGTCAAACCCCCTGTCTCTGTATTTGACTTTTTCAGTCTTCGTATCCTATGATTCTCTTTATATCGTTCCACTCTCTCGCTCTCTTTCACTCTATGTATCCTTTGACTCTCTTCATATCATTTCACCTTCGCTCTCTTTCACTCTTTGTATTCTTTGACTCTCTCTGTTTCGTTTCACTCTAATTCTCATGTCATTTACTCACCTTCGCTCTCTTTCACTCTTTGTATTCTTTGACTCTCTCTGTTTCGTTTCACTCTAATTCTCATGTCATTTACTCACCTTCTCTCTCTCTCTTTTCCCCCCACCCCTACCTCCCCATCTCCTAAACCAAACTGACATGGATCAATCTTTGGCACTGCAATGTTTGTGCTTTTTCACTTACAAAATTACAAGTTCAAAATGTCATAACTCTTTTAACCTCTGAACCAAACCTTCACTTATTTGTTTCTTTCATGGTTCTACTTTCATCAAAGCCAACTGAACTTCAGGGTGGACTTTCTGTTTAACTTATTTGAATTGACAATATAAATGTCTGCTTTGTACCTGGTAGGCCTAGAGAGGCCTTGAATCTATTGCACAGTTTCTGGTAGTCGCAGTCTCTTGCCGTCACTACCATTGGATGATATGACGACAGGGGAGAATTCTCCTTCAAACCTGAAACCAGAACAGACAAAATGTCTACCATCATCATTGACAATTCAACCCATTATTTCTTGATTAGAAAACAAAAGACAGAGCAGCCCTTTTGCAAAGGTCAAGAAACTTGGCATGGATCAGTACGATACCCTAATGATATCATGTATACAATTATCATTATTGTCATTATCGTTCTTATTATTATTGCATGTAATGCAATGGAAAGGTATGAGCCTACCGGTAGGTGCCAGCGTCTGGAAAAAAAATTCTCACTAGCAGTTGAATCTATTATCGTACACTCTTTTTTTTTCAGAACATGTCAGAACACAGATGTAGCTCACTTGCATAAAAAAATTATCATTTCAATAAAAATGTTACCCTTTATCCTAACTTGGCTGTTCGGAACACCAAAAGATAAAATTTGTCCCAATTCCCTGAGATATAATACAATTTTCCCTGAAATTGGTTCCGGAATAACCCCCAAATATATGCGTATTTAACTGATTTAGTTTCCTTTTATCGACCATCTAAAACTCTTAAATCAAGCTCAATAGCATAATTTACTGTTCCTCTAATCTTAACTAAATTTTATGGTGAGCATTCCTTTGCACATGCCCCACCAGCCTTAAGGGAATGCATTTTCTGATTATAGGAGACACCAACATGACTTAGATAAGTTAAAGGTTTCTCTTAAATGGTACTCATTCAATAATTAATCTTTACAAACACAAAGTTATGAACTCAGTGTCCAACACCATATGTACTACCTTGCTTCTTAGTTACTTTTTTCTTACAATAATTTTCTAACTTCATTTGAGCGTAAAGGGACATGCTATCTAGCCATGTCTTATGCACTATAAAAGAAACAAGCATTATAGAATACCAAAGTGGGGTCATCATATGAGCATGTTGTCAAAACAATTTGCTCCAAACAGACCCACTCCAGCAAGAGTTTTAGCATTCCGATATTGTCTATCAGGCTAGTGTCAGGCAATCCCAATTATAGTCCCCGCTGTGATCACCGCTGCTTGCTCTTCCCGCATTGTTTAGAACCAGTTGTCTTGACAATGTGCTCAAATGACACTTCGGTGCTCTATTATTGTCTGCTACCCACCATTTTCTAGTACTGCTTTCTCTCTTTCGTCCTGCAGACCTCCCGCCGCTGCTAAGGCTTCCGTGACAACAGTGATCTGTAGCAAGATGACGATTAGAAAATAGCCATTTACGTCTTAAAAGCTGATACTATAACTACATGTCTACTAGGTATCTATGTATCACAGTGTGCATCTGTAATCAAAGTGACTGTGATAGTTAAAAATCGGCAAAGGTTTGAGCCTGGACTGTGTCTTATCGAATGGTGAACCAAAAGTCGGTCTGAGACATAAAATATCATTCCAAATTGATACACCCATGTAAAAGCTAAATTTTTACACAAACACAAATACATGCAGTTCTAAAATAATTTCAATTCAATTCAATTTCATTTCATTCATCATTAAGAGTAATATATATGCATAAAACATACAACACAAAATACCCAAACATAAAAATGACAAATAAACAAGTTTATGAGAATAATCCATGCTTATGAAGCAGTTTTCAGACTGGAGTGGATTTGCCATCATCATACACACATCAATATATCTGTCAAATTTCCTAATTCCCTATAAGTAAACTAGGGTTCATCAATGTTGTAAATCAAATAAATGCTATTCTGTTTGCTTCCCCTTCCTCCGGTGACAAATAAGCATTATTTTGAAACACTGTCAGAGTAAGAATTTACACTAGCCCATCAGACCTACCTGCTCGCATTGTCCGTACAGATCCACCACAGCATAACAGGGTGATACAATATCCTCCGCCACTACCCCGTAGTCTCGCCCATCCACATGCAAATGGAGGGTTCCCTCGCTATGTACGATGATGCCAATGATGCTGCCTTCCTTCACCTTGTCCAGGTTTGGGCCGTAGTTACTTCTCACCTTTTTGTAAATAAGGAGAGAATGTTTTTAAAATGTGATCACGTTACTTACTATTCCTTCAAACACAGAAAGTCTGTTCTCATATGATTATGTTGCCATAGTAACCATCTAAAGTGATTCTGATCATTTAGTGCTATCTCTTTTTTATATACATATGTTTAGTGAAGCACAACAACATGAACAATTTCAATAAATTCATAAACATATAAAAGCATAAAAAATCATTAGTTAAGTGTTATCTCTTAGTGTGCAGCATTAAAAGGTCTTTGCTGGGATCCCATGAACAGACAAAGAATAAAGCATTTCTTGTTGAGAAAAATGAAGTAAATTGGTATTTGAGATTGAAGGCCATGATGAAGCTTGGCCGGAACAAGCATACCAACAAATAAACATATCAATAAATGCACCTCCTTTGATTTGTCGCACACAGACACACCCAGTATAAACTGGGAGCAAACATACAAATACACAAACTAATAAACAAATAATAAATATGTCAATGAACTCACCTTCTTGGTGTTGTGGAACACAGATTCGCCCTGTATGACCCAGGAGGATTTCTTGATGGCTGAGGCTGTCGCAGGGAAGGACAGCTTGTCCGGAGGTGTCCCGGTCACCCCGATCTTCAGCGACGCCGTCCAGTGCTCATTGACCTTGTCGATCCGCACCTGGTAGAAGCAAGCAGCGACAAGTTGACCATTCAGCGGCAAATCAGTTGGACATCACCATGCATGAGGGGGAGTTTACACATTAAAGAGGATATACTGTACTGGGAAGACAAAAAGCCTTCAAAAGGGGATCGTGAGTAATCTTCTTGCCAATGGTCTAAAGTTTATGTATTGTTCATTTTAGAAACTTGCTGAAAGTTATTTGCCCTCAAATGATCCACATTTTGACTGATTAGGGATTAAATCCCAAATCCTGAAATTGTTCGGCCTGAACATTTTGAGAATTGGGGATTTAATCACTAAGTACTCCAAATGTGGATCATTTGAGGGCAAATAACTTTCAGCAAGTTTCTAAAATGAACAATACATAAATTTTAGACCTTTGGCAAGAAGATTACTCACGATCCCCTTTTGAAGGCTTTTTTGTCTTTCCAGTACAGTATATGCCCTTTAAAGAAAGAAAGAAAAGTCTAAGTGAAAGATATACTGTGATGTGGGCCTTGCTCCCATTGAACATATGCACTATGGCGTGGACCATAGCAAACAACGGTCTCCTGTCTCTAGCTTGTAGGTTTCAGACAACCCGCCCAAAACCTCCTCAAAAACTTAAGATTGCTTTAATTTCACTTTAGGTCAGCTTCCAGTTGTAATATTGGAGAGAAAGTACAGTATCTTCCTTCATTTTCCATGGTTTGTACCAAAAAAAAGTTGACCTGCAAAAAGGGACAGCCTGTCTTTAACGTCCAAGAAGGACCGATGTTCTCACCTCAAACATGTGTTTCCTGGGCAGTGGCTTGGCAGTGATGACCACTCCTTGGTGGTAGCTCTCCACCCGCCTAGCCGTCAGACCGTTATTGCACAGGATGGCATTCTTGCCATGGTTGTCATGGAAACAGATGGACGCTGACTTTTCTGACGTTGTAGACGCATCCTGCAAGTAAGGTAGACACAGATGGTGAAAGGGTTTCTCATTCATAACTGGTGTCCAGCATTGTTAGTTGACAAGCACTCTGTGGTTAATATCATGGACAAGTCAAATGTTTCAACTTCAATCATGGACCAATCATGGATCATGGAGTTGAAAACCAGTACTGGTAACGCCGGAATCCTTGATAGACTTGCGCGTCTAGCCTGCTATAAAAAAGCAGGCATGTTAAATTTGTGCAACCCTAAACTTAAACCTCAACCTTTCAGAACTATATGATTGATTACAAAACCATGTGTAGGCTTAGACTTGCATTTATGGTTTAGTGATACAGTGAGTTGCACTAAATAACATCTTTACGATTGATAGCAAAGTTATGTGATATGGGGCCCTGGGTCATGTTGCATATAGGTTTTCATTATTGTAACCTACTATCAATGGTAACTACCATGGCAAAAGTCAATGAGCTCTCATTATCAAACCTATTGCCATAGTAGTTATCATTAATGGTAAGTTTACAATAATTGAAAACCTATATGCAACATGGCCCTGATCTCATTAATCTTTTTTTTTTTTTATCAGAAAACAGGATTCATTAGTACTTACCTCCTTCTCTGAGTCCCGTTCTGAGTCGCTATTTGATGAGATGGAAGGCGGTCGGAGGGGTTCGTTCGGGAGGCTGACAGACGAACTGACGACGTGTACACTCTCAACACGGCCGTACAGCTCAACAATGGCATACACGCCCTGCATAAAAAAACATGCAGAAAACATTACAATCATATAAGTTTTTGCCGTGAACAATAACAAAATTGTAAATACATGTCAACTGCATCAATTGAAGAACTAGTAGGGATATGAAATGTCTTTAATTGTAACCAGTCAAAAACATACATGTTTTTTTTTCTACAAAATAACAATTTTATCCATTCTTGCAGTGAACAATTTAAAAGTTCAAAATATACTTCAAATTGCATCACTTGTAAAACTGAAATGTAAGCACATACCTTATTTCTTCTCAGCACAACGTGTAACCAAATATATATTAGTTTTAACTAACTTGTTCAGTTTTTAAATAAACTGTTGTCATATGTACCATAGCAAAACACACATCAATAACTTTGATAGGATACCTGTGGTATGTCTACTGCAGCTTGCCCGAGGTCTTCCCCATTTATCATTATGTGCATGCACCGATCTGCAGTTAACTTGACTCCAACTCTGTCTCCAATCTGAAAGATAAACGCATATATACAGCATGAGCAATTCAATGTTCACGATTACAGAGTTCAAACTACGGATCACCATAATGTACAACTTAAAAAGGGTTTTTACACAAAAATTCTGGTAGCACCATGTGGTAAATGTTACAATCTTTTGCAATAGTAAGAGAAATAAGATCAAGAAAGATAAAGGAATGAAAAGATTACTAGTATATGCTTTTAACACACTTCCATAATTAAGCTTCCATTTATGATATTTGACCCTAAGTTTTACCACTTCCCTTTTGCCATGGAAACCAACAAATAAATGTATTCCAGGCTTAATTCACAGATCGGAAGAAAGAAAGCGATATTTTCCAACTTTGGTTTTTGGTGATAGTAAACATGTCTTAGTGTGTGTTTCTAGGTTAGTACAAGCTGATCACAACAGCTTCAAAAACATGACTCCAACATTTATGATGAAAACAACATTAACTGATCTTCACAATCAACACAATATGACATGCCAAAAAAAACTGCATATTAACATTTCAAACACAGTATAATGATGAACTACAGATACATCTTATCTCTCAAGCATGGGGCTGTAGTTTGACCTTGTCATGACCCCTTTACTCCTTGACCTCTGACCTTGCATGACCCAGGTCAACATACTATAAACACATGTCTGACAAGCTATACATCAACATCTTAAACATAGTACGAAATAAAAGTACACACCTCTAATCTCTCCAGTGTGGGGCCGTAGTTTGACCTTGTCGTCACCCCGTTTTTCCTGACCTCTGACCCCTGCATGACCCAGGTGCCCCTGGCCTTGAGTTCAGAGGTGGTGGTGGCGAGAGGCTCAGCGAGGATGGGGTCTTCAGGGTGGAAGGTTGTCAGTCCGATGCAGAGCGAGCCGGACCAATGGCGGGCCAGTTTATCCACCTGGACCTGGGAAAGAGTAAAGGGGTCTGTGGATTAACTCTTAGTGCGCCATAGTGAAATTAAAATGCATTCAATTTTGTTTGCATATAGTTAAATTTGAGACTTCTTCAATGATTTGCTGAAATAAAACCCGTGTGAAAATAAAACTCATGCAGATCCGCAAAGTTGGAGAGTTATTTTTTTTTTTCTAAAAGACGGTCATGAAAGCCATGTATTTCAGTCCATTATACATTAATATTTGTCTACCACAGGTATAGGATCAATAATATTGCGTGTTCCACGGTTTCAGCACTGTTATTGCAAATACACACACACACACCCACCCACACACACACGCACACACACACACAAGGACAGATAGCGTGAATACATCCCTTCAGTGTGTGCCATCAAACTTACCACAAACAAGTCTCCCTCCACCAGAGGCTTTGAGCTGAAGACGAGCCCGTTGTTGAAGGCCTCCGTCCTGGTCGCCTTGACACAGTCCTCTGACATAGCGACATTTGCCCCGCAGCAATGATGGAACTTGTGAGGCAGGCCTGGTACTAAAGCATGAAGAAATACGAGGGACACACCAACAGAGAATCGTAGTTACAAACTGTCAAATGATTAGTAAGTTACATATACTTAAAAGGAAAGTCCACCCTCAAATTAAGTTTGATTTAATAATAGCAGAATTGAGAAAGAAACGTATAAGAGAAGGTTTGATGAAAACCCGTCAAAGGATAAGAAAGTTACGATTTTTAAATATTGATTGTGTGACGTCACATGCGAAATGCTCTCCATCATGTTGTGTACTACATTCTCTCAATATGCATCATACTACCTGTGCATTTGATATTATATCATTAGACACACGCTTTACATGCATACCTCAATGAAGATTTACTAGCATTTCTGCATAAAAAAAAGCACTTTATGGAATCATTCAGTACACACAATATGGGAGAGCACCTCCCATGCAACTTCACAAAATCAGAACTTTAGGGCTTTATCATCCTTTAAACATTTCATTTGTCAGCTTTTTGTAAAGCATGGTCACAATCTTGTCATCTGTGAGGGATAATTTTATGAGCCCATCCTGTGCCAGATAAATTGCTGCTTAAAGGGTTACTAAATTAGAAAAATAAGTTCCCACTAATCTATGTAAAATTATACACTAAAAACGAATTTCACATTCGTTTGCCGCAATAAAGTCTCAATTTGACGAAAATTTGAAAAAATGCACACCTCCAGTGATAAATGAGAAGTCAAAATGCCATAAATGCCAACGGCGTAAATAAAAGGTTTTATTCATGCAATTCAAACAATACGTTAGCAATGGGAACCCCAAAGCTTGTCCGAGGTTTGTCTGAGTAGCAACAACTAATAGATTCAACGTGCATTCTATCCATTGAATCTGAATGACAAGATACAGGTGAATGCAATAACGTGTCACTACGCAGTTAGGGGAAAAGTTGTGAATACATTACGAAAATGGTCTATTGTTGACTTCCATACAATCTATGGAATTTTGACTTCTCATATGTCACTGGCGGAGTGCGTTTTTTTTAAATTTTCGTCAAAATGAGACTTTATTGCGGCAAACGAATGTGAAATTCGTTTTTAGTAGATAATTTACATAGATTAGTGGGAACTTATTTAGTAACCCTTTAATGGGATTTGTGTGCATTATTGGTGACAAAATGCACCCCTGGCACACAGAGTTAATTCAAGGTTGGCAGTAAAAGCAGACTCACCTGTGAGGATGGTTTCTTGGGGTAGAGAGGGAGGAGGCAAGATCAGTTGGTTCTCTACGGCTGCTGCTGAATCGTCGCACACCGATATCTGAGCGCACTGCCCATAGAGGTCGACTACAACGTACACAGCTGGGTGACAAAAGAAACATGTTGTTTATCATACAGTTTCACTTGGCTTGCAAGCCATGATAGAATGGATTTAAGTTAAATATAACCCCTTGATCTATGCTTAGAATGACTCTTTGATCGTTCCCTACGGCTGTTGCTGAATCGTTGCACACCAAGATCTGACCTAGAAAGGTCTACTACAACGTACACAGCTGGGGGACAAAAGAAACACGTTGTTCGTCATACAGACTTTCACTCGGCTAACAAGCCACGATAGAATGGATTTAAAATTAGGTCTAATTTTATGGAGTTTCACTTGATGTGCAAACCATGATAGAACAGATATGAAGTAAGTATGACCCCTGATCTAAGCTAAGAATGTCTTTTTGATGATTCTCTACAGCTGCTGTCGAGTCAGCACAAACCAATATCTGAGCATACTGTTCATGTAGAGGTCTACTACAACGTATACAGCCGGGTAACAAGCAAACAAATGTCTCTCTTTGATGGAGTTTCACTTGGTGTGCAAACCATGACAGAACATATATATATATATAAAGTAAAAGTGACCCCTGACCTATGCTTAGAATGGATTTTTGCTAATTCTCTTCAGAGTCAGTGTACTCTTCGTGGCGGAGGGAATTTAGCCCAAGACATATGCATTGATCAACAGCTCTTACTCTCACTCTTAAACCTTCCATGATTCCTATGTACAGTTGATTGATTAACCAAGTGTTGCAATATGGTATCACGTACACCATGGTTTCAGTTTTCCTTCTTGAAGAAATATAAATGTTGTTCAAATTACATTTCTTCCGGAGACAAGATACAGCTCTCTCGCACATAATTTTTTTACTGAAACAAAACAAATTTAAATCAATAGTATCATCCAATGCATTGAGGGTTCTGTTCATTGAACATACCTTCAGGAATGTTAGTGAAAGCCACGCCCTTGTCTTGGCCGTCGAGGTAGAAGTGGAGTGAGCCCTCTTCTGTCCTCATGAGGCCAATCCGTTGACCTTCCAGCAGGGTGTCAAGGTCGAGGGAGTAGGTGTGGTTGACAGTGAAACCCTCCTGCATCAACGATGCTCCACTGGAACACAGAGAAAGCAGCGAGAGGAAACTTTAAAATGGTGTTTCCCTTTTGCAGGATTGAAATATAATTTGTATTTATAAATATTACAGCATACAGAAGAAATACTTTTTGAAGAACTTCCCCCAGAATGTAGGAACCCAAAGGTTACTATCAATAGGCTTAATAAGAGGAGACTTTAAAATGGTGTTTCCCTTTTGCAGGATTGAAATATAATTTGTATAAATATCACAAACATACAGAAGAAATACTTTTTGAAGAACTTCCCCCAGAATGTAGGAACCCAAAGGTTCCTATTAATAGGCTTAATAAGAGGAGACTTTGAAATGGTGTTTCCCTTTTGCAGGCTTGAAATATAATTTGTATAAATATCATAGTATACAGAAAAAATACTTTTTGAAGAACTTCTTTCAGAATGTAGGACCCCAAAGGTGACTATTAATTGGCTTATATCCATTTCAAATGGATTTTGTGGCAGGTTGTCTAAAAATAAAATCTTTAAAACAGGAAAACAACAAACTATGCATGTATTCTTTGTTCATCAATACAGCAATGAGGCATGCAGTACAGTGGATGAGTAGGCCCCAAATAAGCATGTTTCAGGATGCCCGGGCCGGACCCTGTTGCATAAAACTTTCCAGTGATGGTCACTTTGCTACCAATGGCAATTCTTTGGAAACCTTGAATTTGATTGGCTGTCGAGCAAAGTCACCATGGTAGTCACCATTGCTGGTAGAGTTGCAATTGATGGTAAGTTTTATGCAACGGGGCCCTGGTCTAAATATCTTGTAGGAAATGTGTTACTAGGGGTTTCAATCTCTCGTTTGACATCAGTGTATTACCTGAGCATCCACGTTTCTGAGGCAAGGTCCGTCATGGTGCTAGGGAACTCCATATCCTCAGGCTTGATGGTGGTCACACCTAACAAAAAAAGAAGAATTGATCAGAATTTGTTACGCTGTTTACTCCAGGGCCCCGTTGCATAAAACTTACCATTAATGGTAACTCTGCCATCAATGGTAACTACCATGGTAACATTGATGGACAGCCAATCAAATTCAAGGCTTCCATAGAAGAGAAGTTGCCATTGATAGCAACGTTACCATCAATGGTATGTTTTATGCAACAGGGCCCAGGAAGGGACTTTTTTCAAAGAGAATGTTGAGTGTAAAGCACAGAGTGCATTTACTGCTTTCCTCTCTGCATGATAGACTGTATGCACAATTTGACTGAGCAACTAAAGCGATATTAGAATCTTGTTAAATGTATCGAAAAATCTTCACTTTGTTTCAACTATATGGTTTTGAGGGGATCCCTTCATGTGATCCTGAAATCTTTTCCACAACCATCCCTTACTTAAGCAGCCAATGTAATTTAATTCACAGTGTAGTTTTTCACTTTTTCACATAATTGTTGACACAACCATCCCTAACTTGAACTGGCAACCAATGTAATTCACTTCATAGAGGCAAGAGCTGCTCACCTATCTCAATTGAGCCAGACCATCGATCCACCATTTTCTCCACCGCGAGATCAAACACCTCCCCGTTGGTCAGAGGACCCGAGCTCATCACCACGGCCTCGTTGAACTCTCCCGCGGGGTTGGCGCGGAACGCCCGCCTCGCGTCGCGGCTCAGCGAGGCGTTGCGGCCGTGCCGCGTGTGGAAGCGCTGCTGCCGCCGTGGCTGGGCTGGGCTCTCGACCGTGAAGGTGCTGGAAGGTGTTATGCCGCCTCGGGCGTTTGCGTTCGTGGATTCTAGTTTAGCTCTCTCTGCATAAAAAGAAAGAAACAGTTTGAAGTTAAAGACAAGGCAGCCTATTTACAAAATTCATGAAGCTCAGCATGAATAGTTAAAGCCCAACAAATCATAACTATCTTTAAGAGAGAAGAACAAACGCTGATGCTTCCTCTAAAGGCTGCCAACATCTATACAAGATTTGTTTCTCTTTTACAATTCAATTGAAGTCAATTGAATCAAATTTCATTCACAGCAACTACTGATAGTTATTACAACTTGAGTATGAAACATAATCGTGATTGCATGGTCAGAGGGCAGAGGAGTCACTCACCCGTAGGGTCAACAATAGTGACCATTGCCGCCTGGCCGTACAGGTCAACGACCCCGTAGAGGCTGGTGGTCACATGAGACGCAGCCACGCCCTTATCCTGTCCGTTGAAGAAGAAGTGGAGGTCCCCGTTTGGTCTTCTCACCACGCCCACACGGTCTCCATTCTGATTGGTGCAGCGGAAAAACAGCAGAACCAAAATAAACATCAGGAAACACATGGGGGCAGCATTAACGCTATGCTCTATGCAGTGATAAAATAATTACATTAATATATGAAAGATTTTTAAAGATAATCATGTTCTTTTTGGTGAAAAAGAAAATGGATGGGTTCTGGGTTAGCTTTTTCATGTCTCACATTTTTGTTTTTTTGTTTTGTTCTGTATGTGTTTATATGTATATTGTGTTTCTACCTGTTTGTGTTTATGTGTTATGTGTGTTATTGTGTTTTATATATAAAATCTTTATTCAGATGTATCTGTTATTTTGCTAAGGCAAAAAAGAAATGTCATGTATTTACGGTTTTTGATTATTTGTGTACGAATAGTTATGTAACAATGTACATTATTTTCATTCCTCTGTTATAATGATGTTTACTTCATTAGGTATAAGCACTTTATTATGTCATAATTTTTTGTACGAAAAATGAAGTCAGGATGTACATTATTTACGTCAATTCAATATATTGATTATGGTTGTGTATTTAAGTATGTATAACTATTTTATTTACTATGTATGAGAAAATGTATTATTATTTTCTGAATAAAGGCTAAAAAGCATTTAAAAAAATAAAAAAGTTCGGTGTGTTACTGGTAATGTGATATTTCTTACTTGCAAAAATGCATCAATGGTACATAAAGACTTAACCCTGTTCTGACTGGGGGGGGGGGGTCATTTTGACATCCTTTTTTGACAAAATATAAATAAATCTGTAAAATATGCATCTACTTTGTGTAAATTATGATTAACACAAAATTGAATACTTTTTTTTCCCCAAAAAAAATATGAAGCCGTGCTCTTAGCAAGTTTCTTTATCGCCATGCAAAATTTTACGTCAATACAACCTCCCATGGGTGAGATATTATATTATATATTATATTATTATATTATATTATATTATTATATTACATTATTATATATTATATTATATTATTATATATTATATTATATTATATTACTATTAATTTGATTGGCTGTCGAGCGATGCTACGATGGTAGTTACCACTAATGGTAAATTTTATGCAACGGGGCCCAGGATAATTCTTCTGCGCTCTGTAAAAACATGAGATAAGGTGCAAGAATTCACAGCATACCTTGAGGTGGTCCATGTCCGTGGCGTACTCATCGATGATGTTGGTTCCATTGTGCATCACGCAGTTCCCTGCTAGCATCCACGTCCCACTTCGAACATTTGTCATCGTTGATGGAAAATCTTTTCAAGACATCAATACATATCAATTATATTTCACCTTTTAAAAGTGATTCTGTAAAAACCTGCTTTGGCAGCCACCACGGAAAGCAAATTAGGATAAAAGATAAACATTTTATTCAAATGCGCTGGAGACAAAATTTTTATTTTAATGAGCTAAATCGTTATTGTAAACGCACTTAGGAGTAAAAGTAAGGCTAAAAAATGAAACTGCTCCTGAGCAATTTTATCTCCCGATGCTCGTGCCTAAGCCCATACCTTTCCATTGCATTACTTGCAAAATCAATTTGCATTTTTTTTTCAACTTTTTGCATGTAAGCACATTAAATGCAATATGGCACAATGATAAACATTCATGCGCAATGTCACTGTTAGTTTATGACGTCACACCATCAGCTTGATGGTGTATGCAAAAGACATGAAAGGACGTTTATTACTGGCTGACTCGGGAATAGGAGCACAGGTCATGCCCTCATTAATATTGGTTAAAATTTTCCTAAGACATTTTTCAGAATACCAGATAAAAGTTTTTAGGAACATGTTATCTTACGGGAGATAAAATTATTATCTCTGTGGATTTTCAGAAAACCACCCCAGAGCTTCCCTAGATCCTAAACCAGGAAGCTTTCGTCCCTTACCTAGATTACAGGGTGAATGTGTGGTGACGCCTAGCTCCAGAGACCCCGCCCACTTGTCAATCATCTTGTCGATCTTGACCTCAAACATCTCATTCTCCTTCAGCGGGCGATTGGTCAACACCACCGCGTTGTTGAAGTCATCCATGGCCCTGAAGACATAGGCAGAGAAAGAAAAGAAACGTTATTTGCAAGGTAAACCTGTCTACATGTAGCTGGTTGTCATGAAACTACTACTAACACTGGACAAACTGGGCACCCACATGATATAAAAAAAATAAAAAGTTTAAAAGATCATAACTTTCTTATCCTTTGATGGATTTTTGTCAAACCTGTTTCTTTCATGGTTTTGCTTTTTTTTAATACCAACTTCACTTCAGGGTGGACTCTCCCTGTAAACTTACCTTGGTCTGTGAGCAGACTTGTAGCCATTGATGATCTCAGCATGTGCCCCACATATAGGATGAAAGAGGAGCGGCTCAGACATCATTCTGTCCCCATCTATTGAAAAAGACGTATTGTGTTTGTTCATTTGATTTTTTGCAGTACTAGAAAATGTACATGTATTTCCCTTTCAAATCAGAAAAATAAAGAGAACACACAAATGCTCCAAGCAACAAATTAACATACCTTTTGATATTCATCACTGCACATTAAATACAACAAAATTAGTGACATAATATTGCATGCTTATAAGTCTAATTTACTCTCTATCTTTGTGAGTTTCGCTTTCCATTATATTATTGAAAAGGATATTGTGAGAAACATGTGCTTTGCCACAAGCAAGCGATCAAAATGCTTTCCCTCACTTCTCTTGAAAGATGGTGTGAGCAAAACAGAAATAGGGCAAACATGTCTTGCCAAAAACAAGAGATGTTTTTTCGTAATATTCTTGAAAGAAATCAGGCAAACAAAAAGAGATGTTGCGAGATAAGATGAAATGAAAGATGAGATGAAAGATGTTGCGAGTAAAACAAGACGTTGTGAGCCACAACAAAAGATTAAAAAATACCCTACAAAAAAGTGGAATTCCTAATGAAATGTGTTATGTAATGAGGAGGTACTTACCACCAAAGACGAAGGGAAGCTCCTGCTCAGCAAGTGACTTGAGATAGTTGAGGTGCATGAGTCTTCTGTCTAGAGCAGCCAGCATCGTGCTCTGATGGTGCTCCACGATAGAAACCTTATAAGAAGGGAAGCAGAGTGGAGATGTCCCTTTAATACCACTATGAAGTCATATACCAAAGTTCAATCAATATAAATGTGTAGGTCAGGAATGAGCTCTTTACTTTGTATTTAAATGTATTACATCACTATTGTTGTAAACATCAACATTTCAGCCTCTTGGCTGCAGTTGTATGTATTTCCCTTTTAAATATTTTGAATTTTTACTGAATAAACCATTATTGAATTGAATTGAATTGAGAGTCACATGTTGGGAACACGAGCAGAGCAGAGACAGAGACAAGAGCGGAACAATAACAAGGAGATACCCAGGGAGATAGATACACAAGAGCTCAAAGAAATTGGCATAGAGAAAGGGAAAGGGAAGGAGCCGCAGTTTTGAACCGTGGTATATTTTGTCCAGTTCAGCATGAAACATGATGCTTTTTAGGCTACAGCATCTGCGGGTCCTTCCCCATCTTCCCTTTCCCTTTCCATATGCCAATTCCTTTGAGCTGTACTGTATTTGCGAGGGCTGTGTTTTAATCCTTATGTCACAAAATCAATGAGAAGAATTCAGATTTCATTGGGGCTGTTCTGTCATATCCTGAGGTTCTTTTTGTATTTCAGGGAATCACTTGCCCAGAAGCAGGGCTGTGAACTTTGTAATATCTAATTGCAGTATTTTGTACTCTAAACATCAACGGCCACATTCATGAAAGCTTTCTACGGTAAGCCTAGTTGTTTTAGTGAAAGGGATCTCTCAAGTAATTTCAGTTTGAAAAGAATTTGTAGGAATACACCCAGTAGTAGTAAGGATAGGGTGCTCTGTTCTGTAGATTAATGAAAAAAGGCCAGTCTTTTTTCGCTTTTTCACTTTCCTTTCCTTTCTTCACCTTATAAGCAGGTCAATTATCCAAAAGAATACAACCACATGGCATTACCGAAAGTTTTACTATTTTCTAAATTATAGTATTTTTTAGTAAAGGCCAGTTAGTTGCTCAAGTGCATTCAGCGACATGTATTTGATAGTGTCATTTTTGTCCTCTTGTTTTATTTTGTTAAATGTTTACCTATATATAAAGCGCTTTGATATACAACTCTTTTTTCGGTAAAGCACTTTATAAACACAAGTCATTATTATCATTTTCATTATCCCTACCTGCACAGCCATGCTGTAGAGAGACACTACATGGTAGATGGTGGTTGCTACATTGGATGCAGCAAGCCCCTGGGCCCCGTTGCACAAAACTTACCATCAATAGCAACTACCATGGTTATAATATTCTGTTATATTACGTTTGATCATTTTATTTCTGTTCGCGGCTAATTATGTTCAATTTTTACCTGTAAAGCTCTCTATAAACATCAATTATCATCATCATCATGATCACTACATGTACCTGTACAGCCATGCCATAGAGATCCACTACACCATAGATGGTGGCTGCTACATTGGACGCAGCAAGACCCTGGTCTCTCCCATTGATGTAGAAGTGGAGGTCTCCTGACGTCTTCCTCACCACGGCTATATGATCACCAACCTGTTTACAGCAGGGCCAAAAAATAAAATGTATGAGTTGATGATTTCCCGAGGGTGTTATTTTCACAAATTTTACAAGTTTAAAGGGAAAGTTAACCCTGAAATTTAGTTGGTTTCAATAAAAGCAGACACATGAAACATGGCACAGATTTGTGACAAGTATAAAGAAACACTGAACAGTAATAACGGAGTATACATGGACATGACTTTAAACTTAAGGACTAATTCACTTATCAATTTGTTAAAGATTATCTTACCCCTAGTTCATCCAGTGTGCATTCGCCATACTCTCTCTTAGACCCCTTTCCATTAGACAGAATTCCTCCGCCACTCATCATCACAGTGCCTAAGAAAGGAAGGAAGGAGAGAAGATATTATTATATTGAAGGCTGAGCTCCAAGAAGTTGCATTAAGTCTTTACATGCAACATGTACCATTTTTCACAAGTAATACACACAAATCACATATAACAGCAGTCTATCTAGCACACATTGGGTTAATAGAAATGCCATTGCCATCTGCATAGAAGCACCGTGTTGTATATTCATAAAATTCTTGCACCACAAGGCCTTGAAAACAACATTGCTTTAACACACACCTTTTTGTCAATGGTAATGACAGAGATAAACATTAAAACATAATGGGAGAGATGAACACAAACTTAGACTTGCTGCAACAATTACGAAGGTGAGGGCAGGAAGAGAGAGGGATGGAAAGACAGGGTGGAAGGAAGAGAGGGAGGGAGGAAGAGAGAGATGAAGGGAAGGAGGGAGGAATGGAAGGGCAAGAGAGGGAGGAGGGATGGAGGGAGGGGGATGGAGGGAGGGGGAGGGAGGGAGCGAGGGAGAGAGGGAGGGAGGGAGGGAGGGAGATAGGGGGTGGGGGTGGGGGTGAGCAAAAGACAACAAATGAAAGAGACAGACAGAAATATAAAGAGATAAGAGGAAAATCAAAAGCCAACAGTTAATAGGAAGTGTATGTGTGTGTGTTTGTGTGTGTGTATGTGTGTGTGTGTGTGTGTGTGAGAGAGAGAGAGAGAGAGTATAGAATAATACAAGATAGGGAGCGAAAGCCAGCAAGAGACAAGGATAGAAAGAGAGCCAGAGAAGGGATGGAGAGAGATATGATCAGAGAGATAAACAAATAAAATGAATTAAGATAAGTTTAGACGAGCAGGAGTAGGAGGGTGAGGGGGAGGAACAGAGATAGAGAGAGGCATGAAGAGAGAGATCTTATATGCTTGATGAGTGACATTCATTTCACAACATATCCTCTGTTTCCTGTTTGTCATTCATGAATGTACATGCCCAGTCATTTGTCAACCATACTGCGGGCTCGGGACAATATCTTTCTGCAGAATGTGTTCAACGACCTGTACTCCCCAACACATACATTAACCTGCTCAGTCCCATAGTGCGATAAACTGTGTTGTGATGGAAACGGGGCTAATATTTGTTGGTCCTGAGAGACTTAAAGTCTGTTCAACAGTGTATTTTCTGCAGATGTTCAACGACCTGTACTCCCCAACACACACATTAACCTGCTCAGTCCCATAGGCAATAAACTGTGCTGTGATTGATGTGGGATTGACATTCTTTGGTCCTGAGTTAAATGTACACAGTCTGTTCACTAGCATCGGACCACTCACAGCCACATGGCCAGACGTGAATGTGAAAGCTTAAGTTGTCTGAATTCTTAACCCCTTCAGTTTTTTTAAGAAGGGGTGATCCCCTCATTAATCATAGAGGAAGGAAAATAATCTACATGTAGGAGTCATCAGGTTAATAATGTTTTATGTGTGTGTGTGTGTCTGTTCCTGCTGTCAAATCTGATTTCAGTCTGAACATGATTTGATAACTTACCAATAACATCTAAGACATACACCTGGGTCCTACACAGTATGTAATGTTAACTTTTTAAAGAGAAATAAAATCATATAAAACAGAAATGCCAAACTTTGCCCATCAAAAATCACTCCAAAGAGAAACAAATTGTATGCTTAAAGCACAAAACATATTTTCTGCAGGATGTGTTCACCGCCCTGTACTCCCCACACACTTAAACCACCTCAGTCCCATAGGCCAAAAACTGTGTTGCGATTGATATGGTACTAACGTCTTTGGTACTGACAGAGTTAACTGTACAAAGTCTGCATCTGACCACTCACAGTCTGCACGGCCAGGCGTGAACGTGAAAGCTTTAAGTTGTCTGAGTCCTTAACCCCTTCACAGTTTTTTAAGGAGAAGGGGTGATCCCCGTATTAATCACAGAGGAATGAAAATAATCTTCATGTAGGAGTCATCGGTTTAATAATATTTTATGTGTGGGTATTTGTGTTTTCCTGCTGTCAAATCTGATTTCAGTCTGAACGTTACTAGATAACCAATAACATCCAAACCATACCTCTGGGTCCTACACTGTATGTAATATTAACTTCAGGGGGAAAAATACACGGGGCTCGAGGCGATTTTGCCCCCGTATTGCTTAAAAGAACCCTGGAAAATGTTTTTTTAAAAAAAGAAATTCCCATAGACACAATGTAAAATTGTAGCCAAATCGGCCTATTGTGCTCAAAGAGTACCCCCCCCGAAAAGTTTGAATTTGTTTTTTCTATGATTAACTTCAAATTTACTGGCCCGAACATTTGATGCAGTTGCTCTAAACCCTAAACTTTTAAAGAGAAATGAAATTATATAAAACAGAAATTTTAAAATCATATAAATGATACTTACAGTTCATGCGCTCATTAAAAATTTTGAGCATTTTCCTGTGATGTGCCTCGGAATACCAAAGATATGAATATTTCAGGGACATTTTATCTTGGGGGAGATTACAGTAAATTTGTTTATCTCTGTGGATTTTCAGAATACATGTTCCACCCCAGCACAAAAAGACAACCTGCTAAAAGGGAGAGTTCACCGTGAAAATTATTTTGGTTTTAAAAAAGAGAAAACACAATAAAGAAACATATTATAAATGTTTGATGAAAATCTGTCAAAGGATAAGAAAGAAGTGATCTTTTAAAGTTTTGAATTTGTGCATCACATGCAAGGTGCTCTACAAAACTTTGAAATCTAACAACTTTCTTTTCCTAAGACCGATTTTCCTCAAATCTTCACTAATATGTTTCTGTCATGTGTCTGCTTTTATTGTAAGAAGTATAATTTCAGGGTGAACTATCCCTTTAATCTCGTCTTCCATGAGCAGTCTTTCTGTGCAGGTGGCTCACTGTCGATTGTTTTATCAGGTGCTAGCTAGCTCCATCTAGCCCAAGATTTCTTGGGAAATTTTCTCCACCAAATAGCTAGATATTTCGTGATCTGGCTAGGCTAACCCGATCAGAACTAGCTAGCTATTTCGCCACATCAGGCTAATGAAGACGCCTCTATTCATACCTGTGTGGAGGTTGGTCATGGTGGCAGGGAAGTCAAGCGTGTCTGGATTGTGTGTGGAGACGCCAATCTCTATTGACCCGGACCACTTGTCAATCAGCTCGTCTATCCGGATCTGCCACAGAAAGAAGAAAGGGTAGAGAGTGTCAAAGTGTGGGACCTTACTTAATAGTAAGCAAATAATCAACAATGGTGAGGGTGATGGGACGGACTATCACTTCCGAGGCGATCTGGATGTAGTTATCTTTCCGTAGCTATCTAGCTATCTAGCACGCACGTTAGGACGCGTAGGAGCTACTGTTAGTCCATTGACAGTCTGAGTGTAACGCACTGTTATTTCGCGCGTACTAAAAATATTGATCACGCATTAGGACTGTGAGGAGTGAAGAAATCAGCGAAACCAAAAAGTACTATCACCTAGAGTGTAACAAACTTTTCTTCTCAGGTGATCAGATGGGCAAAACTACGCTTTATCACGTGATCAATTCTTGACCAACCATATAGCAACATTCTCAGTATGTGGAATATAATTTTGGTTATCATTTACTGTAGTTTCTACATTATGCAATTTCTATGAAATTACATTTATAATACACTTTCATGTGTATTGCAATTTCTTGTTCTATTTCAGTATTTACATAATAGGTCAAAGTGTGAAATCATATAGACAATTTATGGACAGTTTTATATTTCTACGGAAACATGGGTGTTGCATACAATTACTACAGTATATCAATTGTATTTTTTAATTGGTTTTTTGACATTTTGCATTTTTACTTTCACCACATACAAACGTGTACATGTAGTTAAGAATTTTGTCTTTCAGCATGCTCATGTGATGTCACACTTCAGTCATCTTTTGAGAGTGCCAGCGAATCTCATGTTTATACATGAGTTGTCCATAACCAGAAGCCTGCATCAAAATAGCCTTTTAACTAGGTCCCTCACACACAAAACAATTGGAATAAAAGGCTGATCTTGGGAGAAGACATTCATTAAGAAACCTCATGTTACCCATATATGCACAATTCATGTTAGCAATCATTTACAACATATCGTCTCATAGAGAATCCTACACAACTGAGCTAGGTAGCAGGGACAAACATAATATGACATGATATGCAACATAGAGTCGTTGGTTGGTTAGCTGGTTCTTTAATTCAGTACCTCGTGTGTACTTAGCTACCAAAATGGTAGAGAAAAACATTGCTTTACATAAAAGTCATGTATTGCCACCTGTTTGGTTGAGGATTACAATCATGAGGCCTTGGTAAAATTGCAAGCATAAGGGTGGATGTGGCAACACCACTTAAGTGCTCTATGCAGTAATAATCTCACCAAGCTTTGTATATTTTTTTAGATGGTATGGCAAAACCCACATAATCCCAATTTTGCATGGTACACACTAATGCTTTTGTCAAGCATAATTTTGTCAAACAGTCATACTAGTACTCTTCTTGTACAATGTAGTTATTTTGAAAAATCTCATTCTACATTTATTATTTTTTGTCAACTTGTTGGCTGCAATATACTAACATGTACAAAAATGTAGCCAATAAAAATTAAACAAAAAAAATATGTATGTAATTTACTTGATAGATTGAACACCTCAAATTAACATAAAGCTGCCCATGATCTACACTACAGCTCAAAGGAATTGGCAAAGGGAAAGGGAAAGGGAAGAAAGGGAAGGAGCCGCAGTTTTAAACTGCGGTATTCTGTCCAGTTCAGCATGAAACATGATGCTTTAGCCTCAAAAGCATCATGTTTCATGCTGACCTAGACAAAATATACCGCGGTTTAAAACTGAGGCTCCTTCCCTTTCCCTTTGCAAATTCCTTTAAGCTGTAGTGTACCACCATTTGTTAGATTTTCACAAATAACAGCTCTTCTGTGATCACAGATCAAATAATCATATTTACAGGTATGTAATCATGCAGTGCTTTCACATCATAATTATAATTAAGTATATATCACTTTAAGGCAATTCAGCAAGATTTTAGGTTTACAAATTACTGATCCCTTCCTTAAAGTTAACACATGAATTGTGTGCAAGCAAATATTACAAAAATAATTGTGTATTTGCTAGGGCTACATTTCAAGACTGATATCATGAAACAAACTAAACCATTCTTTGTTTCTTAACCTTGAACGAAAAATATAATGTTTTCTTCATTTTGTTTTTCATTAGGGGTAACGGTTCTATCGTCCTCCCTCCCCTCCACTAACATGTATTTTTCCACTCCTATTGCATTGTGTTTGTGAAAACATTTTTCATTAATGCCAAAATCCTGATAAATTGACTCATATCACAAACTTACATCTAGGAACAAATTGCCAATGTTGAAAAAAATCAGACACACACAAACAATATCACAAGAATGTTAAAAAATATCAGAAAATCATGATTTATTAAGAAAAGAAATTGTAGCTCTGAATCCTGATCACTAGCCCCCCATGGGCAACACGGTGGGTTAATGCACTTTTCATGGATCTTGTGCACAATGCATGTAGATGTTTCCCATGCTTTCACTTGCCTACAATAGACCGTTTTCGTAATGTATGCACAAGACCTTTAATTTTGCACACGGCCGCAACCTCGGACAAACAAACGCTGCCCGTCGTCTGCACCGTACCTTACCGCACGCATACGAAGTACACAATGCGGTGCTAGTTCATAAGAGTATCCATACTTTGGCACTTATTTCATAAATTTGAACCCTAAACCTAACCCTGACCCTAACCCACCAGCTTCAAACTCCATAGGCCGTGTGTACGAAGTAAGGCAGAACGGCCTATAATTTCAAATACGCATAACTATTTAACTTGCGTAAATTAATTGAAATCACTTGCAGGCCGTCTTCCTTGCACTAATTGGAATATGATTTGCAAATTAAAATGAAAGACATAATCTTTTACTCACAATTCTAAGTAGTTTTGCTAATCAGGTTTCACCGCTCGTCAGATTTCTAACCTCAGGAAATTTTCGTGTAAAAGTTCGTAGCTCCCCCTAGCCCTTATTTGACACGTAACGGGGAGGACGATAGTGGGCTCAGCGAAAGAAGTGCCGATAGCATGTTTGTAAACATCCAGGCTGTGCACACAATAGCCCTCGCGATAATATTTGTGCTTAAATGTTGTTACGATTTATAATTTAGAAATAAATGACAAAATCTCATTAAGTTGGCAGTTTTATTTATTTATATTCAATGACACACGTAAATGTTGATTATAACCTGGGTACAATGTTTTTATTTTTTGTCTGCTACAAAACTTGACATATGAGCTTCTACAAATTACGAGCTTAATAATGCCATCAGACTTTGATAAAGACTAGTCACGGTGGATATTTCTTTCGTATGCTAATACGTTCATTCGACGTGTAAACATAGCGGAGAGCAGACGCTACTACATAAGCTGAACGGGAATAAATCTTGGATTTTCTCCTAATGAATTGGTAAGCTGATATTATTTTTAAGGTTTGGGGGCATGGAATTAATGTATGAATCTTTGGAAGACTTTAAAACAGTCAAGAATTCATGGTTTTGAAGTCACCGCAATTTATGTGCACAATATCAACAATTCCCTATGGACCTGAACATGTGTATTTATACAGCAAGTATAGTACACATGTAGCAGGTATGCCCTAACCCTAAACCTAATTCTTAACATAACTCTGACCCTAACTCTACCCCTAGAAAACTTCTTTGCCGTTGAATTCGTCCAAAAAAGTGATTCTTACGTCTCCATTAGCGCCCGTTTCGGCCCTAGCCCCGATACTGCTGCGGCGAGCTTTAGCCGTGACTAGCCGCGTACGCTGCCGTGACTTATGAACTATCGCCCACAATGCATGGGTCGATTCACTTTTTTCTTTCTAATTAAGACCTCATTGTGGACAATACATATATCAGATTTACACAGCTGGCAAGTAACAATTAGTAAGATTGTCAGGAATTCAGTTTCTCAGGGGAAAGTTATTTTTTAGAAGAAAGTTCGGCAATAATCGGCGATAATCTCGGTGAACCACTGCTACCATGGGATATGCACGCGGCCCGGGCTCTCGGTATTTGCAGCACGGCCTAGAATACGCAAGGTGAAGATTTCTTCCATTCCCGAAAAAAAAAAAAAAAAAAAAACCTCAATAAGTGCCATCTCTGGATCAAGGCATGTGGAAGAAAAGACTTGACAACAGACAAAATCAGCTCTACATTTGCTCCAAGTATTTTTTTTTACGGGAATAGCCGGCTGCAACAGATCACCCAAGCCGAATACCTGCAGCCTCACCGCAGTCTCTCAGCGCGAAACAAGTCAGACAGCGAACGCCGTGCGACCAGCTCCCCGAGAGAGAGCTAGTAGCCATCGACCCGCTTCCCCAAAGACAGAAAGTTACCGAACAATCTTTCAGTTTGAAGAACACATAGTGACATACCCCATCGTGTAACTGCAACTTCATACAGTATACCTTATTATGAGTGAACGATGTACATGTAAGTTGTATGTAAGTATGTGAAACTATTCCTTCCCATACGTTTGTATTAATTTTTTTTTTCGAGGATTATATTTGCATTTTCACGTAGCGTAAGCTCCACGCTGTGGGACGGGCCGGCGAGGTCCGGGCCCGAGGCAAGTGTGTTCACGCTACTGCTTTCGCTAGCTGAAAAAGCCGACACTTCGAAATACCCGGTGGTAAAAACACCCTTATCCTTCAAAAATATACTGGATCTGCTTGACAGTCATGCCGTCAAGAGTTCCTGTCGATGTCAATGACATCACAGAATTCCCTCTCATAAAAAAAATACGCTCTTTCAGGTAAAATAAGACTGAAAATAAAACGAAAACATCGGGACACCCGCTAGATTCGCACGCAACGATATGCGGACAAGATGCCGAGGATCGCTAAGCTTGACCGAGGTAGCAACAGTAACTATGAATGACGTCATTTTGCATACATTACGAAAACGGTCTATTCATCACATTCGTTCTCAACTCATTACAATTCCCAAATACCTCTCGAGACAGAATTTTGTATCAGTGATTTAGCACCCACAACGCAAAAAAGCATAAAGAAGAAGAGAAAAAGAAAAGAAGAGAGACAAAACATTTAACTTACCTCAAATATTTCATTGCACCTCAGCGGCCTGTTTGTGATTACCACTCCATTGTTGAATTCGTCCATTGCGTTTGTCCTCTCTGCCGTTTTCCCAGAGTTCTTTAGCCTGATCATCGTGCCATGACGCTCGTGGAAACACAGTGGGGAATTCAGCGCTGCTGCGGCCATGGTAACAGGCTCATCTGAATCAGTACTGTTCGCATCGGCTTCAATGTTGTTATCGTTTGTTTCGTCTTCTTCGTCGTCTTCATCGCAACTGTCGTTATCCTCATCCCCAACAGAACTTTCCTCTTCCTCATCATCATCATCGTCGTCGTCCTCCTCTTCTTCTTCGTCATCTTCCTCCTCATCTTCCTCCTCATCCTCATCATCGTCACATTCGTCTTCCTCATCTTCCTCCTCATTCTCCTCGTCTGCCCCATTTATATCTTCAATATAATCCCCACACGTGTCATCGGTGTCAGTGTCCGTCTCATGGAGCAAGTCTGCAACCTCCAGTTCTTGATTTGATAACGTCACTTCGCTTTGGAAGGGTTCTGTCAACATCAAAAATGAAACAAAAGTGTAATCAGCTTTTATTGATAGCACTGGACACAGAAAAGCAGGTATATTTGCACCTGGCATCTTTTATGACATAATTCAATGTATATGATGTAAATCAACAATCAAATATCTAAACACATTCATTACCAGGGCCACTTTTGTTATTTTTTTTTTTTTGATGACCCGCCCGAAAACTACTCGCAATCTGGCAATCAATATCATTTCGGTCAAAGTCAATTTCCAGTTCTATACTGGGACGGAACTTCTTACACAATATTTTCTTCTAATTTCTGCAGTTTTTACACATTTTTTTTTTATGACATGCAAAAGGGCTACCCTGTCTTTAAAGGCTTTCAAGCATCGATTCTGTTGGGAGACGTCACTATTTAGCTGCTACGCTTACTTGCGAACTTAACGCACGTATGCGGCACGCAGCAAAATGGCTAGCCACGATCGTACATTCTAACCAGGCGGGTTAATGCATAAGTGCCCGAGAAACAATACACATAGGTAAGTGTGCGTTTTACACGGAACGCACGGAGTACGCAATCTGGCAGCGCGCTAGGGATACATCCTGTGTACGACGCGTGAAAGCCTTTAAAACCAGTGTATGTATGATCTTACCTCTTGGCGATGGCATGACAGAGACTTTGGTGCACTTCCCATACAGGTCTATCACGGCATACACCTTCTTGGGCAGATTCTTGGCTGCGACACCCTGATCCATCCCATTCAGATAAATCCTGAGCTCTCCCAGCCGCGTCCTCTGTACGCCGATCCGGTCCCCGACGGAACACACGTCGAGGTCGCAGCCGTAATCGTCCAGGATGGACTCGCTATTCCGGAGCACCGTGCAGCCCGAGAGGATCCAGGAACCCTCACATAGCGCCGTGGCACTGGGCGGGAGCTCAAGGTTGTCTGGGTCGAGTGAGATGACACCCACCTCAATGGATCCACTCCATGTTTCAACCTAGCAGGAGATGAAATTAAAACATAATCAAGGAAATGTAGGTAGCCTTGATCTGCCATAGGGGAAGATCTTATTGGTGCTTTACATGTAAATGTCATTATTTCTAACAGTGTAACATTAGATTGAGACAGACTCATCAGAAAATAATAATTTGACTGTTCACAATATAAAAACTCTTTTTTTTGGCAGTGGCTAAGTCCAAGGCTGCTGTTCAAGAGAAGCTCATCCATGCCAGTTTATCCAGCCCTCTCTCTACCAGGTGCATTATAATGCAATCTACAGTAGTCATGCAGATCCAGTTATCTTTTTCCATAATTGTAATATTAATAAAATGAAGAAGAATTGGGGAAATCTATATTTTTGGACATACCCCCAAATAGATAGGGCGTTCAGAGGAGCCAGATGCAATCTGAGCGGATCCAACGTCCTACAGAAACTGATTTTTCGGTCTAGACTCTAACTTAAGTTTTAAAAAACTTAAATAAAATTGACCTGTGGCTGTGTAAAAATAATTTATTGCCTAGGCTAGATAAACTTGATCTAAATTTAGAAGTCTACTTTTTGTTTTAATTGTGATTCACAATCACATATTGAAGGGGGCGACTATTATGTATAAGCTAATGTCGTTTTGCCTTAACATTAGCTAATCTAAATAGGAGCAGCAAGACCTTGATTCCCATTGTCGTCTAGACTAGTTAGATCTATGCACAATTGTATCTTAAAATAAACTTACAAACAACATAATTTGCAAACGTAATCCCCTACATGTGGGACCACGAGAATTCATCGAAATTTTGCCAGGGTACAGTCTACATGCACAGCTGTGTATGCGAACATGAACGAATCAGAGCCGACAACGACAATTGTAACTCACTTTTTCATCAATCACGACCTCAAAGATTTCACTGTCTTTCAGTGGTCGTTTACTGAAAACCAATCCATTGTTGAATTCTTGTCTGGAGTCATTCCGACGTGCACTTTTATCCTCATCACTTAGTGAAATTAGGCTTCCACATTTGTTGTGAAAAGGGTGCATCCTGCGAAAGCTCGCCATGTTTTCACCAAGGATGTCTGGATGAATATTCATGACTCATATTTGACCAACCGGTGGGCATCAACCATTTATGTTATTTGAAACCTTCCTATTTTCATTTGATTCTTAAAAATTGTAGATCGAATCACCATTTTAGATAAGGTGAATGAGTAATTGTATCTAATCGATGCTTAAAGCTAGAAAAGATTGGCAAGAAGATAATGCTATTTGCATTTAATTATAAGTAATACATCATCCTCCCTTAATTTCCCCCCACCAACAAATGCACGCTTCCATAGAAAAATCCACTTGTCGTAGCTAATATAAATTTATCGCATAAAGTTTCCCTGTTACCATAAGTGAGGCTTGTTGGTCTAGTGGCATGATTCTCGCTTTGGGTGCGAGAGGCCCCGGGTTCGATTCCCGGACAAGCCCCGTGGATGTTTTTGCCCCTTTTTTCCCCCCCCTCACTTCCATTCCAAATTGACACTGCTCGTGACGAATAATAAAGCAAACTTAGAGCACACACACAAAAACATCTTTTCCTTTTTTTTCTACTTCCAAACCACTTTCACAATGAAAAGCAGCTATAAAGTGCAGTCTGTAATAGAAGTAGTTACGATTAATAAATTATGTATTGTTTAAAGGGAATATACTGTACATGTTCTGGGAAGGTAAATAGCCTCCAAACAGGTGATCATGAGCAATTTTCTAGCCTTTGTCCATTTTAGAAATTTGCTGTTTACTTGGTATTTACCCTCAAATGCTCCACATTTGGAGTAATTAGAATTTACATGTATATGTACATTTATTAGATGTCCATCACTATTCTGGAATTTCAATTTCTATATAATTTCAATTAAAATTCAAAAGCAAACTCCCACATGATTCCTGTGGACAATCAACTCACTCACTCATTCAATTACATCTGGTATAGGATCAACTCCTCTCTATCTGAAATAGTTCAGAGTTCTCAATGTGATACTTATGCTAAAAACAAGCTCCAAAGCATATTCATACTCCAGGATGATGTACAATGTACATGTATCAAACTTTCATCTACATCCTCACTCAGCAAAAAAAAATAAAAAATGACACAGCACAGACATAACTCTGCATATCTATATCTGATGTTTTAATGAACCTTTGAACAATAAAATCTTACATGCAAGATGACTAACACATTAACATGTATTATATTTGCAATAGATTGTGTATGATAAATGTGTGATACAGGAGTCGTACAGCAAATAAATCTTTTAAAAATAAATTTGTCTCTAATCCTCGACGTGCCAAACAAAATCCTGGTGTACAGTATTTGTGTGCATTGATGGTGCTAATCCACAAGTGGCCACTATAGGTGCGTCTGAAATAGCGAGCTATTTTTCTGATCCGGGGAACTAGCCTGAAGTTGCAAATCGCGTCTTCATTAGCTCGAAACTCGGGATAAGTAAGCTCGAGCTCGGGTTGCATAAATTATCCTGAGTTTCGCACATACCAGCAGTATGCGACAGGAATAGGCCATGACCGCATGGCTTCGGTTGTGAGCTCGCATTCACGCACGTGTAAAAGCCTATTACGTAAACAATGCCTCGTGGGCGCTGATGCATGCCGGGATCGAGAAATTTTCAGGCTAATGAAGACGCTCCGAACTAGCTCAAGCTATTTCTCGAACTAGCTCGAGCTAGTTCCATCTAGTCCAAGATTTCTTGGGAAATTTTCTCGACCAAGTAACTCGCTATTTTGCCTGATCTGGCTAATGAAGACACAAATAGCTAGCTATTTCGTGATCTGGCTAGCTAACCCGATCAGAACAAGCTCGCTATTTTGCCCAGCTCGGGCTAATGAAGACGCACCTTGTGGGTTCACACAGAGGAACACAACTTTTTAGCAGTCAATGTGAAAAGCAGGGTAGATGAATGAGTGCATAAGTTGCCTATCACACATTTGTAAACAATATGTAAACATGTTTAACAACATACATTACAAACTTTGTTTTTAAAGAGATTTTTTGTATCAATCATGATTCCTCCAACCAACATGTATTATCTATATGTATCAATGTTGGATTCACTGATTGTAGTGTAGGTTTTAATTTTAGGAATTTGATTATTTCTACTCTCCATCCTACATTTAACACTGCACAATTTAGCTGTGTGAGACATAACAAATTTGCTGACCTAATAAGAAAATCTTTGCATATTTAATGTAGATCTTAGGTTAACAATGGTAACCTGTTTATTCACTTGAGAATTATGAAATATTGTATGGTACGTTTAGAATTTGCTTGCAAACCAAAGGACAAACACATTTGACATCAAACAAAACTGCCAACTTCCTAACCTTCATTTAAAAAAAATTGCTCTCAAAATCAGTATTTCCCCCATTGAATGATATGGACCTACGCATAAACTTGTTTGCAAAGTATTTTCACTAAAACCTTCAGTATTCATTCTTATTTTCAGTACAAATTATTGAAAATCCATATTAGTTAAAACTTCTGTGTGAAGTTATTTCATATTCACTCTTCAATAACTGGTTAACAGTTGCATATACATGTATTTAAAACGACAATGATGTGATTATTTCAAAAGGAGAACATATATTTCAATGTCAATTAACAGAACTGCTCAAAATCAAACTATACCATGATGAGCACACAAGACTTCACAATCCATTTCTGACTTTACAGCTCTGGAACTTTCCATTCAACTCTGTACATACCATATTCTTAAATGACCAAAGAGTCGATGAAGGAGCTCTAAGCTATTATTAACAGTAAGTTTAGCTTTCGTTCCCTTCTGAACAGAAAGTGTCTACTCTGAAATCCAACGAGTTAATAACACCAATCCAAAACTACACTTTAAAAAATTTAGCACCATGGAATCTAAATAAGTGGCATACACATAATCAATTTCTAATGTGCCGTAACACACGGTACAGTGACATCTGTAGTGACTGCTCAAGTGAAAAAAAGAGATGTGGTCTTTATAAGCAGATGGTTTCTATGTGCAAGTTAATGTATTTCGTGGGAAGTTTATTTTCGCGAAGTTTGCGAATCTGGACTTCTCGCGAATTCAAAAACACGCGAAATTATGAATACGACATGCTCGAGCACATGTACTACCAATACTCATACTCAACGAACGCGAATTTAACCACTTGCGAAATTGTCGCGAAGTCCTGATTCGTGAAAAATTGGATGCAGAAAATATATGGCGTGTACAGTAATTTAACCTATTCGTAACCGAGTCTGCATATACCACTATGCAGGCTGGCTTTTTAAAACTCAGATACTAAGCATCTAGACTCCCAAACAAACTGCTGTTAAAGACAATGGAAAACAGGCTGCATAAACTTCAAATATCTTGGAGGGCACAACTAAGCCACACCCCTCTGGTTACTGCAGTTCCATGTCAAATGTTGACATCCTAACTGGACCAGGGTTTTTACAAAGCCTAAAAATCTAATCCTGAGCAATGGGTTAATACAGGTTTCAATGAGACAAACTGTTCAAGCAAAACATGTGGTCTTCATAGATTGGGTTTGAATGCAGACTATACATGCTTAGATTTGCTATCAACAAGAGAAAGCTTGTCCATCCAAAGGACAACTTGTCACTCAAACTTTCATTTCTTTTACACTATTCAAGTCTATTTGTGGGAACTTCTTTTCAATTCTGATGTAATGAAGTCAACACCCAGGACCATTCGGTGCATTATAGCAAGTGAGAAAAAAAAAATCACAGGGCAGGGAAAAAGTTAATTCAAAACTTTCAGGGGCTATGTTTTGTTTTGGCTTCAATTTTACATTGTGTTGATGGGAATTTGGGGGCTCTTTCAACATTTTCCAGGGTTCTTTTAAGGATTTGGAGGGGCTCATTTGGCACTGCAGACACTCAATTACTCTGAGCCCCCGTGTAAAAAACACTACAATATATCTAAAAACTTGCAACGTATGGACAAGGTGATAATCTATATGTACATATCTGCCCTACTTTGACAAAAGGAAGCAACTAACAAAAGACTTGTAAATGCACTGTATGTCACTTGTATTAACATCAAAGCAGTACCATATCATGTTGGATTGAATATTTCGCAGTAAGATGAATACTTCTTCTCCAGAGTTTGTCTGTATGTAAGGAATGCTGGATACAATCTACGAGTACCAGTAACCCAAATTTGAGTAATTTGTCACTTGCTCCCTTTTGTCGAAGTAGTGAAGATGAACAGTGGAGACTTTATCTTAAGAACACTGATATTAGGAGCTTCGCTATACCACCCAATCACTGGTGATTACAGTACCAGCTGCAAGATCAACAGCAGTGCAAGGCCTTTACATTGAATATTGCAGGAGATATACCTGACATATCATCGGTCACTGTACTGTATTCCCCTTTTGACTTAACAGGTGAAATAACAGGTGAATTTCTTAGATCCAGACTGCTCTAAATCACAGTAAGGTGTCTTATGAAACCGTCATTATATCAAAGTACTTTGTCTAGTCCTCAAGTTCAAACTTTCTCTGCATTTGATTGTCATTTAAGCAACCTCTATATAACAAAATACTTAAATTGGTCCCAAGGAGATTGTTATAATGAGAAACCTCTGTATAAAAAAAAATAGTCGCCCTGATACGACTGGAATGATTAACTGACGAATGTATCTTCTACAACAAAATATGATATTCACAGACATCTTGCACTATCAGTATTCAACTTTGGTAAACAATTTTTTGGAGTGTTTGATACTTCATCGGACAGCACATTTTCCTCATGTTGATGTTTATCGTCAATGATTTACAGCATAAACTCTGTAATGAAAGGTTTAGGCTTATTAAAATCTGGGTCAGAATAATGATAGTATTATGGTATGGAAGGGTTCAATGAGGCAAGTCATTATTTTATTGTGATTTTGTGGCCCAATTCTTGCAAAAACAACTTCTTGAACATGCACAGCAAATCACAACTACAACAGTCAAAGTTTCAATGGCTTTTCACACAGTCTGCGCATACACACTCAATAATATGTGCGTCCGATGAAGTACAAATCCCCTCAATTTTGAATATGAAATGCACTGCTTTTCTACAAATGGCAGAATAAATAATAACTTTACATAATTTACATTTTTAAAGCTCCCCAAAGAGAAAACTGCAATACAGTTTGAAAGAAACTTTCTCAGAATCTACATCAAGTCCAGCAAGTCTAGATCGTTTTTCGTAAATAACATTTCGTATTAAGAAAAGACATGCAATTTAATAAAAAGAACACATGAAAATCTATGAACTCATCTGCATTTTCAAGGAAGTAAGATCTTAGGAAATGTTCCTTGTTACACAATGAAAGCTTCCAGGTTACTCAAACACTCTACAACCCACAAAGATGTAGCACATTAAATCATGATAATCAATATCACCATCCTTCAGTTCTAGGTTCTGCTGTCACACATAATCATAGTCCATTTCAAACTATCACAAAGCTAACAGTAAACTTGCATATTATATGTGTTTTTCACTTTCTAATAAGCCTCAATATTTTCTCTCTGGTCTATGTACATCATATTTACAAGATCTGATAAAATCAAAATTAGAATAAATAGGATATTGCAGCCGATGTTATTTCTTCTTCTTTTCGGGCGAACACTTCGGACAAAACCTGCAGGGAAACAAAGAAAGGACAAAAATTAAAGTATGAAAAGACATTATTAAGATGACAGGAAACGACCTGTTTACAGAACAACAGCCATGTACCCCAGCAAAAGAATCCCTTCTCTACTGTAAATTATTCCCATCTTAAGATCTTAGTATTACGACTTTTTGTTCCGATCATATCTAATTTTGTAGAGGTATGCATTGACACAAATACACTTTTGTTATTTAATAGTGTACATTTCAAACTAAATACGAAATATCTGTAGCAGGCATGACTCAAAGGAAAACTGAAGAAACGATCAAGATGTACAGGTGTAGACCAATCAGGGCTATGAGGAACAAAGGGTAATGTCTCAATTGGTTGGGAGACTTGGAGACAAATTGGCAACATTTCCC
Organism: Arbacia lixula; assembly: GCA_963669155.1. Classification (NCBI taxonomy): domain Eukaryota; kingdom Metazoa; phylum Echinodermata; class Echinoidea; order Arbacioida; family Arbaciidae; genus Arbacia; species Arbacia lixula. Next base: position 13,857,877 of record OZ022591.1, read on the forward strand.
CCGTGTTTTATTTATCCATCTGTCCATTCAGAATGTCACTCCTCAGCAGAAATTCTGAAATAACTCATGCCTGTTAACACGTTATTCTATCACTGATCGCCTTGTATTTTCTTCTTTTTGTTTTGGTGGGGGGGGGGGGGGGGGGGGGGGGGAGGGGCAAAGTGGGTAATCTATAAACAATGATTCTTCACTTACCATTTTCCCTTGGGTTTTGTGACTAGTCCAACGCATGCAAAGTGGAACCATTCAATTGGGCACTGAAAATAAAAGAAGAGAAGAATGACAACTATCAATATATCTGTTCTCGTAAAAAATGTTTTAATTCGAAAGACAGCAGTCACGTTTCAATAAATGGTACTAAATAGACTTATCCAATACAATATAGCCGATGAATAAAGAACACTCAAAGACGGCAAAGGAATGTTGTCTTCATGCACAGGTGGTCTCTATGTACAGATCATTTTAAAACAGGTTTCATCTGTTGGAAGATTTATTGACATGAATACAATACCCATAGCCTGCCAGTGCTGTGCCTATTTCAATAAGTAATCTTCAAAATACATGATGTGATAGAAATTTGTTTCTTTACCTCTGTTACACGAAAATCTCATACGTATTGACATTACACAAATCTTATTTCTTTAATTTTTGCACCATGTGATGCTCGAGTTCTTATTAAGATAATTGCCAATGATTTTTGTGCAGAAATCGATATTGACAAATGCTGCTGAGCTCATGATATAAAGGTTCTCAGTTCTGGGCCCTGTTGCATAAAACTTAGCACTGGTGGTGATTTTGCTACCAATGGCAACTTCAATGGAAACCTTGAATCCGATTGGATGTTGAGTGATGTTACTATGGTAGTTACCACTGATGGCAAAGTTACCATTAATAGTGAGGCTTTTATGCAACAGTGCCCAGGGATGTCACAAAATGGCTCTAATCTGGGCTATATTACATATAGATGTTCAATTATTGTAACTTACCATAAAAAGTAACTACCATGGCAGCATGTGTAATAATGAGAGCTCATTGGATGTTGCCATGGTAGTTACCATTGATGGCAGAGTTACAATAATTGAAAACCTTTATGCACCATGGCTCTGATGGAACTTCCCTTATACTTACATCCGGGTTGTCGCAGCCAATCATCTCCCCATAAGAGACTTGGTGACACAAGCAGTACGTGGGCTCGTTGGGGTCAACGGGCATGTCCAAAACATCCGAGGGTGAGTTGATGACCGATGGTAATGTCAGGATGGGTGTGACAGCCCTGCAGTAAGTCAAGAAATGAAATGATTGGATCTATCTATCTAGCCTATTTCTCTCCACTGCTAAAGGAAGGCCTCATCCTCATTTTTCCATTTTGATCTATCTTGTGCTGTTCGTTTCCATGTCACACTACCATATTCTCTAATATCATCCAACACCTCATACTTTGCCTGCCTCTTCCTCTGGTGTTCACTCTGAGGGTCCGTACAGTTAAGTTTGTGTGTCTATCGATCGCCTTTCCTCCTGGCCAGATGAGCAGCCCACCTCCACTTCTTCGATTGAATTTCCTGTACTATGTCCCGACTTTAGCTTTCCTGCTCAAATCCTGGTTTCTAACTTTGTCCCTCTTTGTAACACACATCAGAATTCTTTTCATAGCCATTTCAGTTACTGTAAGTTTTCTCTCCAGCCTCTTAGTTGTGGATTGGATACAGGACTGAAAACAATACATACATGTAGGGGAGGGGGGGGGGGGCACAGTGGAATGAAGCCCCCTATTGTGAAGGTGCTTTGCCATTTGGTCTACAATCACAAGCTCATATATATTGGCGCCTGAGCTCACATGCAGTGATAGCAATCAAAGTGTTAACTCTGAAATCACATATTAATCCTGGCCTTCAGTGAAAAAATACACATGGGCTCTGGTTGATTTATCCCCTAAAATGCTACAAAATAGCCCTGAAAAATGTTAAAAGAGCCCTGTAAATTCCCATAGACACAATGTAAAATTGTAGCCAAACGACCAATGTGCTCAAAAAGTAGTCCCCCAACATGTTGAATTAATTTTTTCCCTGCTGGACTTACGGTTCTGCAGCTGTCTTCATCTTTTTCCTTGATGTCTTGGGTGTCTCATCGTCGGACGATCTACCAGACTTTTTGCTTTTTTTGCCAGACTTATCAGCTCCTTTCTTCTCTACAGGTAACATAGAAAACAGATGGAAGAGATGTTATTACAGTGAAACATGTATAGAGTACTAAAGTATGAAGTTATTTGAGCATTACTGTCAAGATAACTGTTTCTAAACAATGCAGGTAGAGCAAGCAGCAGTGATCACAGTGGGGACTGGAATTGGGAATGGCAGACACTAGCCCGCTAGACAATATCGGACAGCTAAAATTCTCACTGAAGTGAGTTTGTTTAGAGCCAATTGTCTTGACAACATGCTCATAAGACGACACTACTTCGGCATTCTATATAAAAGGGACAAGAAACCTGTGCCCTGTTGCATCAAACTCATCATTGATGGTAACTTTGCTATCAATGGCAACTTCTATGGTAACCTTGACTTTGATTGGCTATCGAGTGGTGTTGCATCAAACTCATCATTGATGGTAACTTTGCTATCAATGGCAACTTCTATGGTAACCTTGACTTTGATTGGCTATCGAGTGGTGTTACCAAGGTAGTTACCATTGATGACAGAGGTACCAGTGATGGTAAGTTTTATACAAGCATGGTCTTTCTATACAGATTACTCTAATACAGAAATCAATGCAAAACAAAAAGTGTGGTCTTATACCCTAGTCACACAAGAGGCGGAATAAGATGGAATTCCGTCAGAATGAAAATTCTTGACACATTCCTGGATATTTGTAGTGCATTCTAAAAGTTCTGACTGCATTCTGAGTGCATTACAAATATTCTTATGTCCGGCCCGAATGTTTTGCTCATGCTCAAAAATTGATTGCCTTTATTTTACTGTATTGATTTTCATAGATTGATTGACTAGAATATGACTAATGATGGGTAATGCAATTTTTAATTATAGTTTTAACATTTTTCATCATCTTATCAACTCATTTTTTTACATTATGGATTTTTAATAACCACATTCACCTCGTAAAATACTAGTCGTTAAACGTGAAGCTCAACATGACATTCCGAGAAGACAGCAAGACCCGATCCCGCGTTTCTCATGAACTGTCATGCCACATATTCATGACTTTCCATTACGGTGGCTGTGATTGGCTAATGCTTAGCCCTGCTTTCTTAGCCCTGTTCGATTTCACACTGCATTTCTTAGCACCGCAATAAGCCGGCTAACCCTGCTTTTTAGCAGGGCCAGAAAGTACGGTACTATTAACCGTGCTAGCCCACTTTGGTAAAACGCAGTGTGAATCCGAAGTGGGCTAAGCTTAACCCCGGGTAATAGGTGGTGCTAAGGCCCCCCTTTAGCCCCACCAATTTGGTAGTGTGAAAAGCATATAAGAGTAAAGTCTCTCATTACCATTGATATGAAGGTGTGTAGTAAGCCAAAGTGGGTTTCAAGGCCCAGTAATGTAAGGGTTAACTCTCTCATTACCATTGGTATAAAGGTGTGTAGTAAGCCAATGTGGTTTTCAAGGCCTGGTGATGTAAGGGTTAACTCTCTCATCACCATTGGCATGAACATGTGTTTTTCAAGGCCCAGTAACGTAAGGGTTTACTCTCTTATTACCATTGGCATGAAGATGTGTAGTAAGCCAATGTGGTTTTCAAGGCCTGGTGATGTAAGGGTTTACTCTCTTATTACCATTGGCATGAAGATGTGTAGTAAGCAAAACTGTGTTTCAAGGCCCATTATGTAAGGGTTAACTCTCTCATCACCATTGGCATGAACATGTGTAGTAAGCCAATGGGGTTTTCGCGACCCGATAATGTAAGGGTGAACTTACTTTTCTCCCTGCCTTCCAAGGGTGTGGTCTGCTCCAGCGTCCTCTCCTTGAGCTCTTGCTCAAACCGAGCCAGGTCGGCATCTAACCTCCGGATGTGCTTGTCCACCTGGAAGCATCATATGGAAACTCACATTTATTTAAACAGAAATAGTACACAGGGGCTCGGGGTGATATCACCCCTGAAATACTTAAAAAGAGCCTTGGAAAATGTTAAAAGAGCCCCAAAAATTCCCGTAGACACAATGTAAAATTGTAGCCAAATCGACCAATGTGCTATAAAAGTAGCCCCCGAAAATGTTACATTAATTTTTTTTCCTGAATAGTAGTGACACCATTTTTGAACAATCCACTGAATAAATACTACTAGACAGCAGACTGGGATTCGTTCATGAACCTGTGTTGGATGTAAAGACATTTTACAATATGCCCGGAACATCAATAGAAGCAGGTGCACATGATGGAATGTTCTTTCACTCCCTTCTCAGAGCTGAATAGCTCTTTCAATATATCTGCATAATATCTCATGTATATCCATTTTATTCTGTGAGTAGTGCCACTGACCTGAGGTCATTTTCTCCCAGCAATAATCTGATCATGCGTAGATTGCAATAACGAACTGGCTCATTCAATTCATATGGTTTATCAAAATAGAAACATGATTGGCAGCACAAAGCTTAATAATCAAGTTATTCAGCTTTGATAAGGTAGTAAAAGACAATTATACCATGTGTACCTGCTTCTTTTTTGTTGATACTAAAAACTTTCATCGGCTGGGGATGATGAATAATTAAATGACTGAGCTTCAACCAACCTTGAATTGTAGAGGGCAAGCTTTCGTCCTCTCCTGAGGACTTTCTCAAGCCTAATGCAGTGGAGTGTTGTCTTGCTGCCGTTGCCTGTCTTTATTAATCACTGGACCATAGATTGGTGAAAGGGTATATCCCGAGTCTCTGTTGAGAGCTGGATTGACCCTTCTGATCCAAAGTGCTTCCTTTATTTTTCTTTTCAACCAGTTGCTTTCAAAGTCAATGATGCGCGCCTCATCCCATTTAATGTTGTGTCCTGTGTGGTGAGAGTGCTCAGCTATCGCCGATTGTGATGGATTGTTTAGTCTCAGTGCCCTTTTGTGTTCCTTGAGTCTCTCGTTCAAGGTTCTGCTGGTTTCCCCAATGTAACAATCATGGCAATCAGCACAAGTGATCTTATATACAATGCCTGATCTTATTTGCCTTGGGACTTTGTCTTTAGCATGGACTAGTCTACTTCTCAGGGTATTAGAGCTCTTGAATGCAATGTCAATGTCCTTGTTGTGGAATGCTCTTTTTAGACGGGAGGATATGGTGTTTACGAAGGGGAGGACTACCCTAATGCTAGCCTCCTTTCTTTCCTTTGTGGGTGACTTAGTTCTTGTTCTGTCCTTGGCTTTTTGTCTCATCCAAGCTGGGTATCCACATGCTGCAAGGGCCTTGTCAATATGGTGGAATTCACTCCGTAGTGCATCATTGTCAGAGGTTACATTTCGAGCTCTCAAATACAAAGATCTAGCAACTCCCTCCTTTGTGTTGAGTGGATGATCCGAGTCGAAGTTTAAATAGGAGTCAGTGTGGGTTGGTTTCCTGTACACAGTGATAGAAACTGAAAGGTCGTGGTTGACAGAGACCTTTGTGTCTAGGAAATTCAATGACCTTTGAACTTCTTGCTCAACAGTGAATTCAATATGTTGGTCTATACTATTGATGTACTTAGTGAATTCGTCAATATGGTCTCTGTCAATGATAACAAAAGTGTCATCCACGTATCTCCACCAGATTCTAGGGGGGTGGGGGGCATTCGAAAAGATCTCTTCTTCCAGATGTTCTAGATACAAGTTACAAACGACCGGTGAGATAGGTGATCCCATAGGTGTTCCATGAGTTTGTTGATATAACTTGCCATTGTAAGTGAAGTAGGTATTTTCAAGACAAATACTCAACAGCTGACCAATTTCATTCGGGCTTAAACCTGTTCTATCATCAAGTGTTTGGTCTTCTTGTAGATGCTCTATCACAATTTCCACAGCCCGTTTTACCGGAACACTTGTGAAAAGGGAACTGACATCATAGCTCACCAGTTTCTCATTGGCTGTAACTTTGCAAGATGTCACCTTCTCAACAAAATCTGTTGTGTTCACAATATGTCTATCTGTGCGACCAACAATTGGTTGAATTATCTCAGCAAGGTGTTTGGCAAGATTATATGTGGCTGAGTCAACAGAGGAGACAATAGGCCGCAGTGGAACGTTGACTTTGTGAATCTTGGGAAGACCATACAGTCTAGGGACAGTGCATGGGCACGAAACAGAAGGAGAGACACGATAATAAGTTTTCTCTTCGATATGACCTTTGTCCTTGAGCTCCCTCAAAGTTTTTGATAAGGAGGATTTCAACTTACTTGTGGGATCCCTCTTGAGACTGGAGTAGGTATTGGTGTCCGAAAGTAATTGTTCCACTTTCTCTTGATAGTTAGACTTGTCCAAAATAACTGTAGCCCTTCCTTTGTCGGCTGGAAGAATAATTAGATCTTTATCTTTTGCCAAACTGTTGAGTGCTGCATTTTCGGATCTAGAGACATTAGGTCTGGGGGGTTTAGCAGATTTCAAAATGCTGGCAACCTCAGACCGAAGGTTGTTAGCCTCATTTACCGGTAATTTGTGACATACCTGTTCAGTACTTGCAATAATGTCATCGTATGGAATGGACGGGTGAGTGATAGCAAAGTTCAATCCCTTTTCAAGAACACGGGATTGCTCTTCACTTAGTGCCTTAGAGGATAGGTTCACGACCAGTCGCTGATCCCTGGTGTTGGTTTCGCGGGCAGTCGACTTCAACTTCCGCGTTCTTGATTCCAGAAGATGTAATTTCTTGATGTGTCGTTCCTTGGTCTTCAGAAAGGTACGCTCCTGTCTTGCTTTGCACTGGATCTCCAATTCCTTGTAGAGGTCTTGTGTGATGGTGTTTTTAAGTGATGAGGAAAGAAATTCAATGCTTTGATTTAATCCATGGATCTTGTTGTGTATTTCCTGGATACGCTGGTGAAGAAGTTTACGTTCAGTGTTCTTGATGAGTAGTTTACACGACGCGTTCTTGATGGGGCAACGTAGTTTCAAACTGGGAGGTGTTAAATCCAAGTCAAGACAACGATGTGTATACCGAAGATGGTTGCGGTAATTGGCGAGAGTGAGCAAGGTTTGTTCGTATTCCCTCGCTAGATGGAGGCCATCCAGGCCAAATAGTTCACGAATGATACTAAAAACTTTCATCGGCTGGGGATGATGAATAATTAAATGACTGAGCTTCAACCAACCTTGAATTGTAGAGGGCAAGCTTTCGTCCTCTCCTGAGGACTTTCTCAAGCCTAATGCAGTGGAGTGTTGTCTTGCTGCCGTTGCCTGTCTTTATTAATCACTGGACCATAGATTGGTGAAAGGGTATATCCCGAGTCTCTGTTGAGAGCTGGATTGACCCTTCTGATCCAAAGTGCTTCCTTTATTTTTCTTTTCAACCAGTTGCTTTCAAAGTCAATGATGCGCGCCTCATCCCATTTAATGTTGTGTCCTGTGTGGTGAGAGTGCTCAGCTATCGCCGATTGTGATGGATTGTTTAGTCTCAGTGCCCTTTTGTGTTCCTTGAGTCTCTCGTTCAAGGTTCTGCTGGTTTCCCCAATGTAACAATCATGGCAATCAGCACAAGTGATCTTATATACAATGCCTGATCTTATTTGCCTTGGGACTTTGTCTTTAGCATGGACTAGTCTACTTCTCAGGGTATTAGAGCTCTTGAATGCAATGTCAATGTCCTTGTTGTGGAATGCTCTTTTTAGACGGGAGGATATGGTGTTTACGAAGGGGAGGACTACCCTAATGCTAGCCTCCTTTCTTTCCTTTGTGGGTGACTTAGTTCTTGTTCTGTCCTTGGCTTTTTGTCTCATCCAAGCTGGGTATCCACATGCTGCAAGGGCCTTGTCAATATGGTGGAATTCACTCCGTAGTGCATCATTGTCAGAGGTTACATTTCGAGCTCTCAAATACAAAGATCTAGCAACTCCCTCCTTTGTGTTGAGTGGATGATCCGGGCTGTGGAAATTGTGATAGAGCATCTACAAGAAGACCAAACACTTGATGATAGAACAGGTTTAAGCCCGAATGAAATTGGTCAGCTGTTGAGTATTTGTCTTGAAAATACCTACTTCACTTACAATGGCAAGTTATATCAACAAACTCATGGAACACCTATGGGATCACCTATCTCACCGGTCGTTTGTAACTTGTATCTAGAACATCTGGAAGAAGAGATCTTTTCGAATGCCCCCCACCCCCCTAGAATCTGGTGGAGATACGTGGATGACACTTTTGTTATCATTGACAGAGACCATATTGACGAATTCACTAAGTACATCAATAGTATAGACCAACATATTGAATTCACTGTTGAGCAAGAAGTTCAAAGGTCATTGAATTTCCTAGACACAAAGGTCTCTGTCAACCACGACCTTTCAGTTTCTATCACTGTGTACAGGAAACCAACCCACACTGACTCCTATTTAAACTTCGACTCGGATCATCCACTCAACACAAAGGAGGGAGTTGCTAGATCTTTGTATTTGAGAGCTCGAAATGTAACCTCTGACAATGATGCACTACGGAGTGAATTCCACCATATTGACAAGGCCCTTGCAGCATGTGGATACCCAGCTTGGATGAGACAAAAAGCCAAGGACAGAACAAGAACTAAGTCACCCACAAAGGAAAGAAAGGAGGCTAGCATTAGGGTAGTCCTCCCCTTCGTAAACACCATATCCTCCCGTCTAAAAAGAGCATTCCACAACAAGGACATTGACATTGCATTCAAGAGCTCTAATACCCTGAGAAGTAGACTAGTCCATGCTAAAGACAAAGTCCCAAGGCAAATAAGATCAGGCATTGTATATAAGATCACTTGTGCTGATTGCCATGATTGTTACATTGGGGAAACCAGCAGAACCTTGAACGAGAGACTCAAGGAACACAAAAGGGCACTGAGACTAAACAATCCATCACAATCGGCGATAGCTGAGCACTCTCACCACACAGGACACAACATTAAATGGGATGAGGCGCGCATCATTGACTTTGAAAGCAACTGGTTGAAAAGAAAAATAAAGGAAGCACTTTGGATCAGAAGGGTCAATCCAGCTCTCAACAGAGACTCGGGATATACCCTTTCACCAATCTATGGTCCAGTGATTAATAAAGACAGGCAACGGCAGCAAGACAACACTCCACTGCATTAGGCTTGAGAAAGTCCTCAGGAGAGGACGAAAGCTTGCCCTCTACAATTCAAGGTTGGTTGAAGCTCAGTCATTTAATTATTCTTTTTTGTTGTTCTGGGCGGACTGTATAATGTCTTTACAACCAACGTCCATCACAGCTTCATGAACAAATCTTATTCTGCAGTCTAGTAGTATGTGATTCAGTGGATTGTCCAACCTCGGTGTAACTATGAATTGGTCATATGTCTTACAATAAATAAAATACAATATGAAAACTATTCAAATTTTACAAAATAAATTCAAATTATATGCACATGTAATAGTTTTGAGCATGAACCTCAAGCAGTTTCTATTTGCATAATATTCACTTTATTTGCCAGGGTTTCAAGACCTAAAAATTCAATATCATTTTGTGTATCTTACAATTTCCCTTTAATGCAGAGCTACCAACATTGAAATCCAACAATCAGGAAGATTTTGGGAAATTTCACCAGAAATCAGGGAGATGTCTATCAAATGCATACAGCCTAATGGCAATAATCTATCAAAAATCACGGAGGTTGGGTCATGTGATGAAAGGCAATGCAGTATTATTGGTCTATTTTCAGGGAGTCTCCTGTGAAATCAGGGAACAAACCACTGAATAAATACTACTAGACTGCAGACTGGGATTAATGTGGATATGCCAAACACTAAGCCTCACCATCTCATAGGTCTGCATGGCTAGCTGCACCTTGTCGTCTCCATACTCCCTGCTCTTGGTGAAGGAGTGGTTGATCTTCTTCAGACGGTCAGCCTTCTGGTCAGGTTTCAACTCCTTGACATTCTTGAGATACGATTGCGTTTCATCATCAATGCTCTTGGCTAGTTCTGCATTAAAGAGTAATGGAAAGTAGCGGTAAGGGCGGTCAGTTGCCACCTTGCACTAAAAGTTTGTTACCATTAATCGTAAGTCCCAAAATTAAATGCAACTTTCTGTTTAATCACAACTCTTTATGTGCAATGTGCGATAAATATTGGACACAAGTTGTGTTTAATTGTAACTTTACTTTAGTGCAAGACAGCCAGACCCGCAGTTATGACAGAACCATTCTGCTGTTTATCAGAATATTGATTGAATGTTATTGTTATGATTGGGGAAAATGTGCTCAAATGAGTCCCAAGCATAAGCATGCACACAAACCAATATATTTCAGGCCAATTTCTCTAATATCGAATCACATTGGGTACACTCATTTTTGAGTATGGAGAACTCACCTTGGGGAATGTAAAACTATTATCACAAGGTAATGTGTGTTTTGGCTGAATGGCATTATTTGATTTCACAACCTAACTTTCATACCACAGGAAAGACAGTGCATTTATTTTTCCAAAACAAACAACAAAAATTTCTCAAACAAATCCATAATAAACTGTACATCCAGGGTCAGAATTCTTCATTGAATCAAATTGTCATGGCTGGGAAAATGTGTTCAAGTTTCCTGTAAAGGTTATTAAGAAGTTCACCAACCCCTCAATCATTGGGAAGAGGTTGAAGAATTAAGAAGAGCAAAGGTGTAATGTTTGACAAACCTTGTGTTCTTGGTCCAAATCTCGCATCAACGTAAAGTTCCTCTGAAGCTCAAAGGGCAGATTTTCAATACCTGTAAGAAAATGAAGGGTGGGTGGAAGAAGAAGAGAAAAATAAATGGGTTGTTTAGAAATACTAGGCCACAAAACAACTACCGGTGAAAATAATGGAAAATCACACAAACTTTCGCCAAGGAGAGAAACGGAGTATAAATGTAGAACTTCCGATATTGAATTTGTTTTCCTATCCATTTTGGGAGTAATTACCTTTAGATAAGTTGCATTTGTTCAAATCAATTCACATGATTCCTGGCATAATGTTGCCACATAAGAGTTTGGTGTATTATTAGTAAGCAAATGTCCCAGTATCATGGCATACAGCCTGGTTTAAAGACAGGATGGTCCCTTTTGTAGGTCAAAAAATGAAAATTTGTAAAAACTTAAGAAAAAAATGAGGAGAAAAAACTTCCTTCCCTATAGATGACACAACTGGAAAATGACTTCAAGTGAAAATACAGCGATCGCTAGAATTTGAGGTTTTGGGCAGGTTGTCCGAAAACCTAGAGACTGCTGACGCTGTTCTATATGGTCCGCAAATGTCCGCGCTCCACAGTGCATGCATTCAATGGGAGCAATGCCTGCGTCGCACGCTGACAGGGATGATAAGATTATGAATGTAGACCATGGTTAACATGTTTCAAATGTAAACAAGGATAGTTTTTCACTTTTCCTGATAATGTTTGTGAAGCTATGAGATTTCATCCACATTCATCATGAGGGTATACTACTGCAGATTCTTGTCGAGTTTCACTACTTTTGCAAGTGGGACACCCTTTCCTTTAGAGCGTTGAAACATCAGCCATGCACACTGCCCTGGGCAGTGGGGTCCATAGATTTTAAGATTTTGGGCGGGTTTTCTAACAATGGTTTACTTCAATTTTGAAGGTGGAGAGGGGAAAGGGGGATATGATAACAAGATTTCTTTTTCTTTTAAAAGAGCTCATAAATAAAGTGGGACAAATAAGTCCTCATGACAAGCCCAGCATTCTATTCTTGCCATTTTTTTTATTCTTAAACCTTATACCCCCCCGATTTTTTTTTATCAAATAAATTATGCTAATTTATGCAAGAAATCATATATTTTGGCATTTCTCACTAAATAAAGCCTCAGGGATAGCAATTTTTGGTACAAATGTCTTTCATAACTCCCTCAGCAATTTCTGAAAGGAAACTATATGTTGTGGTAATTACTTCTTATGTATTTTATATGTATTTCTTTGTTTTTCGTCAAGCGTTTTTTGCTATTTGGGTGGGGGGTGTGTGTCTGCGTGGGTGGTAATTACGCTATTTGAAACAATGATACTAAAATGGAAAAGCTAATGATTTTGTCCATAGGGTTATACACAGTCATATAGAAAAATAGCAAACTTTCAGTGACGTAATCTGACACCCACACACAGTAGGTCCGATCGCCATAAATTGGGTATTAAAATGTGCGGGAAGGATCAGAGAAAAAAGTAATGAAATTTTGTTCTGAAATATTGAGGTGTTCGGAACTTGTACAGGGGGGGGGGGGGGGCATAAGCATAATATGCCCCCCCCCCCCCCCCCCCGCCCCCCTCCCCCCTCCCCGCAAGTATTAGGTTAAGCTAACGTAAGACTAAGGCTGATATTTATGAAATGTTAATGTTACTGTAAATTATAATGACTATCATTGTACCCAGAATGCGCATTTTAGCGCAAGGCAAAACAACAAGCAGCTAGCGTAACTATGTTGCTGCCCGGCCCAGCGAGCGTAGACACAGCCCTGCACTTACACGTCCAGGCCAGACCGCCAGACTCCCGCGGGCTGGTTATGTCGCGCCGGTGCCGGTTACTAGGGACTTTTCGATTTGGACGTGCCGCCAGGCGTCACCGTGAATGACGTCACTTTTATGCACCGCGCATGCGTGAACGTCGACACCTCGGCTCAACACCCCTCGGCTCAACGCGTTTACCTAGGTTTTCACCGACCACCCAATTCACTCGCACCGGGCTCATCCCGTGCTGTCTATGACGTCATACTCTTCTCGATATGGACGGTGCCGGAGGAAGATTATGCTGAGTTACAGCAAATCAGTGGGAAGTTATAGGATTTTTCCATTTATTTTTTTAAACAAAATATAAATAGCTATATCACCAGAAAGTTCATCATCTTCTCATTTAACATGAGCACCACTGACGTACCAACTACAGCCTATCAGGTACTTGTTTGCTCTGTCGTCAGGCAAGTTGCAAATGCACACTACAGTCCCACATATACATTTTAACCGCGCCCATATACGTATTACAACCAGTGGGGAGATCAGTGATTGTCACGCGGGCCACAGGGGCCATGACGTCACTGCGTTGACTAGACGTGACGCCCGAAATCGAAACGCATTTCAGGAGCGGCTCAACGTAGGGAGTAAACGCGTTGACATACGCCTGCCGCCGGGCGTCACATCACTCTCGTTCACCCAATCGAAAAGTCCCTACTAGCTCGGTTAGCACACCGCACACTAAAGAATACATGACCCAATTTTGTTTCACTGCTCCGTCTCCCATACATACACACACACATGCGATATGCACTGTATGCACTGTACAGAAAACACACACGAACGCTGCCATTGACTGTCTGACTCATTCACGCAATACGGCCACACACACTCACAAAACACAGCATCACCGGTGCCTAGCTCGCAGACCGAAGTGAAGGAATGCGATTCGCTGTCATGAATACATAATGAGCCACGTTTGACTCGAATAAAATCGCAATTCCACACAAGAACCACACACATGAATCACATCATATGAATGCCTAGAACATACTGTAGACTATTATGCGCATTGTTTCGACGGTCACCAAAGACAAATGAGATAAATTGTCAACTTACTGTCGAGGTACTGTTCGAGATACAACGCAGTGGCCATGGCTTAGCTGTCAGTAATGCATGCAAGTTCCCGCGCGTACATAATGTACGAAGCCTATCACGTGACCTATTACGATTGTGTCTTTGGATTGGCGGCTTGTTCAAAACGTCACGAGTTGGTATGATAATGAATTACTATAGGTTCTGTACAATATCTTCTTCCGGGTTGAAGACAACCATATTTCGTATGATCAATACTTACTTTTTTCTCAAAACAATTGTCGAAGATGCGATAAAAGCATATATTAAGAAAGTAAAACAAATAATGATTAGGGTGAACAAATATTAAATAGACCCTAAATATATATCTAATTTGTTTATCATTGATTACTCTGATGAATACGCATATCAAACGAGTGGGAATTCAGATCGAGATATTTCATGCTCAATAAGCTTAATTATCCTCGAGATATTTCAGTTATGGTTCATTCTGTAATTATTCCACATAAGCATACCTATGTTCAGTGGCGTAGACAGGTTCGTACACCTGGGGGGGATGACAGGGCTGCCAACGCTCGAGAGGGCGCGAAAGCGCCCGAGCGAGGGAGCGAAGGTAGGGAGGGAGCTTTTGCAATTTTGAACTTGAAATCGTGCAATCTGATGCATACTTAATGAGGCAAAATAACACTCACAAGCGTGCACACACACACACACACACACACACACACACACACACAAACATACATTGTTCTACGCCTTAAATGGACCATGGACAGTCATAATTTCGACGAGATCTACACACCGTGGCATAAGAGTACGGAATGGACTGACACATATTTTGCAGGGAGGGTTCGTAATGGATCCAGGGGTAGTTTGGGTACCATTTGGCTTGAAACAGAATTTTCTGCGGCTCAAGTACGGGAGTGGAAGAAGTAAAGTTGGGGGTGATTGGGGCTAACCCAGTCGTTAAAACCAGCATCAGTTTCATTATCATCTTTCGCCTCAGATGCTCCATCACCCTCAACGGCACTTTCTTCTGGTTGAACTTCTGTAAGAACATGCAGGCCTTTCTCCGACATTATCCGATTTTGATGTAGACGGCTGTTCGCCATCACGTTCTTCTTTCTCATTATGTTTGAAAAAGACGTGATCTTAGATGTTTTCAACTTCTTATTATGAGCCATCCTAGAATCCGAAAATCAATTCACGCTGTGAATTATGTAAGGGACACACTCACATATATTTTCCCCTTAAAAGGTTAAGGAAGACAATGCCTCCTGCTTAGCGGACTCACCACGTGTTTTTGTTTTCTAAACACAACAAAAAAAGTAACCCCCCCCCCCCCCATAAGCAAAATAGCATAACTTCTTATCGAAGCGGTTTTGGGCAACATAATTTGCAGGATTGTTCCTTAACATATTGACTAACCTTTGTGTGAAAATTACATTAATCCAATTACCGGTAGTCATACACGGGTGGGCAAATTTTAAAGGCAAATGATGTAGATTTTTCAAAAGTCACAAGGGTAATTGTTCATGCCGTTTTAACAGTACATTTTGGCATTTCTTTATTTTCTACGATTTTTAAAGTGTATTCACTCAAGCATGACACGGAAGGAACCAATGTTTACATAACAGATCATGTTACATCTTTGTCAAAATATCCAGTTGTATTTTTTTTACAAAAATAAAGATTTTTTAAAAGTTTCAAACTCCAGAGGGAGGAGTATTTTTTAAACGGGTTAAATGGGTTAAATGTCGGGATAGGTGTGGGTGCATCGAGAGATGGATGATAAACAATGAAAGGACATAAGTTATGCACCAGAAATGGAATTCATCAGAAATTCATATGACAGAAACCCCAAATTACCCTTGTGACTTTTGAAAAGTTACATTTTTGCCTCTTAAAATTGCCCACTCACGCATGACTTATTGGATATTTGGATTAATGTGATTTTCACACGGAAGTTAGTCAATAAGGTGAGAATCAATTCTGCCAAATTATTTTGCCCAAAACCTCTTTGATAAAAAGTTATGTTATTTTGCTTAGTGAAGACAAACCACAAAATACTTGTAAGATTTATCATTATTTATATTATAGTTGTTATCATTATTACTTTTACTATTATTATCATCATTATGACTTATTAAGTAAGCAAATATCATTCCCCCAAACCTGGGGGGGGGGGGGGATGATTGTACATGCCATCCCCCCCCCCCCCACCTTGTGAAGTGGGGGGATGCATCCCCCTCATCCCCCCCGTTGTCTACGCCCCTGCCTATGTTGCTCCTAGGCTGACATACATGTTAACACAATTCGCAAGAGTACACATATGTAATTGTATCAGGCATAAGTTGAGAGTGAATGCATGGAATGTCACTTAATTTACGAAATAATTTAATTGAAAATCTGTTTCTTGAGAATCAATCATTTTGATAAAGGCAGCAGCTATATAGCTGGCAGTAATTTCCCACCCCACTCAACCCACCCGTTCAGCTTACGCGATGCGGTAAAAACATGCACGCACTGAAACTTTTAACAAACAAAAATATTCTTCCCTGCGTCTCGTTTGCGTGAAAGCACAAAGCTTAGTCGTTGAACTAGAGAGTCTGAAACTATGGATGCTCTGAATAAGTTCCTTACATATTTAGTCACAGCTGCATGGCACACTGTCAGCATATCAAGCCTTTGTGTCCCAGATAGAATGTGTATTGCTCTGTGGCATTTATGTGTGTTGCTGGTGAAAATATGCACCTATGGCAAACAAAGAAAAAAAAGGAAAATTAAAGCATGTCAATGAATTGACATAGCTTTCTTATTACCATCGCGCGCGAAAATGTGTAGTCAGTCAATGAGTTTTTAAAATCCTGGGGACATATTCATGAAAGCTTACTAGCCTAGTTGATTACTACAATGCATGCATTTCGATGCACTTTAGTAACTACCTAGGCTTAGTAAAGAAATAACAGCAGGACAATAACAAAACCAGATTGGTCAAATTGAGAAAAAACAGATCGCCATGTGATAAGGAAGTTCGGAATTTGCCAAATAAAAATCATGATTACAGCACTAGCACTGATTAGATTATCCCGAAATGACGCAGCCCCGTACTGTGGATTGTCCTTGTTGTAACATCATTTGTCTACCTTCCATTTGAGAGTTAGATAGGTCACCCAGAGATTAGGTTTGTTTCAATAAAAGCAGAACATGAAAGTAAATATCAGTGAAGGTTTGATGAAAACTCGTCAGAGCTATGATCTATACGAAGTTCCGATTTTGTGACGTCACGTACTAGGTGCTCTGAATTATTCCTTAAACTTACAAAGTTCGTGATTAAGATTTAAAAAGAAGAAGAAAGATCATAGCTACTCTATATGCATGAATTTTCTAATCTGTTTCTCTACTTTGTTTGTATTATTGAAGTCAACTTAGTAAATGTATAAGGGTTTAGCTCACAGGCATATGTTTTTAGGCACTCGTATCACAGGAGGCCTGCTTAAAGTCAGTGGCTCCGGACTACTCAATTCCACTGCGGGGGATTTAGCCCCACCAATGCCAGAAAGAACCCCCGTCAATAACAAAATCCCCCATGATTATTGTTTTCTTATACATGGCTTAGAGTATTCATGACTTTGGGCTTAACAATTAAGTAGTCCTCCCCCCCCCCACAACTTTCGTTTCAATACCTGCCCCCCCCCCCCCCACACACACACACACACACGCACGCACACACACACACACACACACACACACACACACACAAGCACACAAATTATTACATGTCCCATCAAACAGAGGACCCACAGTTGTAAGGACCCCCAGCTACGCCAGTAACAGTACATGCAGGGACCACAAAGCTCTCAGTAAAAGCAAACTAATGAACCCATTCTCTTTGGCTTTCAAATTGGCAAATTGGCACCGTTTTTTTTTTTTTTCATTTAAACAAATCAGACCACTTTCTGGTGCAACTTTAAATAAAGTAAACATAAAAGTGTGCCACTTTTAAGAGAAATGATTTAAAACACAAAAATCATGTACATGTATTTTAAAAATATATGGTGCACACAACAATGAGAAAGATGTCTCCCCCACTTCCTTATCAAATTAAAAGAACATGATGTAATAAGACACAGGATTTGTTTTATTTCAATTTTATTGAATTCTTCTGGTCTCCATTGAACATAAAAAAAAAATTCATGTATATACAGTAGTACTGATTCAGCTGCAAACATTTCAGAAAAACATTTATTATTTCTCAGTGAAATATCAAACATAATGGAACATTTTAATTCCTTATGACTCAAAAGCTTTCGAAGCTGACAAAAAATTACTAATTTTGTCACACAAACATAACAATACAAAAGTAATCATGGTAATTGATTTATGTATTCATATACAGTTCACCAATTATTTATTTCTCTGAATACATTGATAAGGAGAACCAGAATAAACTGAGAGAAATGATGAGTTGTAGTATCCATGAGCACAATGTCCATATAGAAAAATGAAAATAATGATTACTACAAAAACAATAACAATAATGATTACTACACTACAGCTCTTTTTTTTTCATTTTGCACTATATCAAATATCATATAGAGTATTTTTTTCTATGAAAAAATGGTGATCAATCTACCAAGTTGTATCATACAATTCAATATATCTGATCTAATATACCTAAGCAACTAACCTGCATTTCTTCGATACTTATCAGGAACAAATATTAAAATCTGTCAAAGGATAAGAATATTATGACTTTAAGCAAGTGCTGTCCCATAATTTGAGTGCTGTATGATTCCATAAATTGCTATTTTTCTGTACTTGAAACATTTTAAACATTACACAAAACATGTGGGAGAGCACCTCACACATGACATCACAAAATCAAAACTTTAAAAGATCACAACTTTCTTACCCTTTGACAGATTTTCATTAGACCCTTACTTATATGTTTCTTTCATGTTTCTGCTTTTATTAAAACCAACTTCAGGGTGGACTGTCAATAACATTTTGAACATTACAACCACATTACATCATCAGAGATAATTTGTTCTTCAAAGTAGTATAGTGAATTATTAAAATTAAATGTGAAAGTGAAAGTAGCGTCAATCACTCTTTCATTCATATTATTTCATATTATTGGACTCATACTAAATGTCATAACATAGTATCTTACAGAAAGAGCATTCTGCATCATAAGGACACATCTGTTAAGCAAAATGTTGCATATAGCTCAAATGCTGATGATATACCAGGCAAATTACATGTTATGCAATACAAATCATATATTGCATAAAGCACATAAAAATATGCATAAAAAGGCAAGAAATTTCTTTTATTTCTTTGTAGATGGCAATCATATCTTCTGCTCTCCATACCACCATCCACATTTTACTTCTTAACCCTAAAAAAGACTGGAGGGGGGGGGGGGGGGAGGGCCTAAAAGGCCCCCTCCTCCACATTTCTCGCAATAATTTAATCAATTTTTTTTTCTTTCAAGTCTCACACAACTTTTGACACTTTTTTTGAAAAAATTGAACATACTGTCTCGGAAATACGCAATACAGCTAACTCTCGATACAACGAGCACGGATATAACATGCAAACCTATGGTGCACCACGTCGCTTACAACGAGCACGGTTATAACGAGATTTCGTTATAACGAGCTTATTATGTTGACCCCAAGACAAAGAAAACCATAACAATTGCGTCCCGATACAACGAGGAAGGAAAAATCGAGGGCTAGCTAGTTGAAAGCAATCTTCTCAAAAGATTGCAAACACATGAAAACACCGGCATCGGCACCGCAAGGATCCAGACACACATCTCGTAATACACGTCCACACAACGCGAGCATGTGCACAGTTATGATACACTGTACACCACTCCTTCGCACATGCACAGCGTATGTGCCGTGAAAGCACATGGTTTGCAAGTCCGATCCCATCACGGCAATACGATGAATTGGGGGTGTGTCTGATGAGCAACGACTGATAAGGTTTCTTGAGAAAAACGAATGTGATCTCGGACGGGTGAAGTTTATTTCACACACTAAAATATCACAAAGAAAGAATTGAAGACATGATAAAATATTCTTCTTTAAATTAGTATATCGTTGGAAAACATAATCACGATATAAAATAAAATATAAGTATGCAGGGGCAGCGTTAATCTTCTACATGGAACCCCCTCGTAATAATTTTGGAATGACCCACAAAGAAAGTGCCGATCATAACGGTGTTTGCTACGTCGTCGCAAACCTATTAGACGAGCGAGACGCTCTCATCTAAATCCACCTTCCCTTATTTCCCAACCGTTCGGCCCATTGGCAATTGCGCCGCCTGTTCTCTTGTTTGTCCAAACAACTAAACCGCATGTTTTCTTGTCCAGAAGATTACGATAACAATTTTTTTTGACCAGTTTATTTACTGCAAAATAACACCCATCGTATCGGGAATGGTCTATAATTCATTGAATGCAACTAGCTATTAAAACGGCAAAAATATATCAAAGTTGGATGATGTGTTGAGCACAAATAAATCCCCTTTTCAGTTTGAAAACGCATGTTTCTTTAATCCCTTTTTCAGTTTGAAAACGCACGTTTCAAATACCTTTTTTCAGTTTGATAACGCATGTTTCCAAGACGCCTATGGATATAAAAACATAGTAAAACACATCGAACACACAAACACACATATTTCTATGTATTTTATTGTTTTTTATTCTGTTTGGATACAACGAGGTTTCGTTATAACGAGGAAAAAGCCCTGGTCCCGACGACCTCGTTATATCGAGAGTAAGCTGTATTATGTAATCGAACGTTGGCTCGAAATTTGAGTATTTTTAAGAATTGTGTACAAAACCTATGGAAAAGGACTTTCAAGCTAAAATTCCATTTTGCAATAAAATTGTGTTGTATGCTTTTATTATAGTTAAAATTACTGTAATACCTGCTGATATTTGATACATCACCAATTTCCACAAAAAAAGTTTCAAAACAAAGAAATACATAAGAATTTAAAAAAAAAATAGAATACAAGACTAAGAACATAGCATATCAGTGAAAAAAAATACACTGGGCTCGGGCGATTTCGCCCACGAAATGCTTAAAAGTGCCCTGAAAAATGTTTAAAGAGACCCCAAAGTTCCCATACACACAATGTAAAATTGTAGCCAAATAGCCAATGTGCTCAAAATGAAGCCCCCTCCAAAAAACAAACAAACAAACAAACAAACAAATTCCCTGTGGCATATACAGGAGGTATAGAGGCAAGAAACATAATCATGGCAGAAACACTCTGCGGTGACATCAGGGCCCTGTTACATAAAGGTTTGCGATCAATCACAAAATGGCAATGGCCAATCAACATCATTGTTGCATGCGCTTTTTGCTCAAAATACTGATCATATAACCAAACAGAATTTGTCTTTCAAACTTGCAATTGATCACAAACCTTTATGTTACGGGGCCCAGGTCATCTCACTTCTATTTCAGGATCATTTGAAGGATTCTCCTCAAAGTAATAAACTGTGTGTGGCAGGCCATGTGTTTCTCTATGGGGTGTGTGTATCAATGGTGAAATCATCCACGAGTGGCACACTAAGGATTACACCAATATTTTTGTGTACTGATGACAGCCTCAGAGACTTTGTCGGCAGTTGTAATCTTTGCGAGAGCTCATTTCATGCACATTGCCCATGCACACCCCCATGCCAGCTGATTTCCACACTAGTATACACACGCAACTACACAAGGAGAAACAGCACATACCCTCCACTGTTTTGTACTACTATGTTTTTTCAATTGCAAAAATCCAGCAGGGATTACAGCATGGATATTTTTGTGCCCCAAATGCATTCAATATTTGAGCCTCTTGTTCAGTTCAAGACCCTCCAGTGATCCGCGAAAATCATGATCGACATTAGAACGATTCTGCCACAATTATGGCTCCAATGATATTTACCACTACTATCTATTTACCTTAAATCATCTCAGTAAATATCCATCAGAGATTTGATCTGAAGGGACTTGAAGAACACATCCTGACTAACAGGTTCCCAGGTATAGAACGAGACGGAGATAGTTTCTTCCATCATGAAGAATCCATTTTGCGAAAAGCGCCCCCTAAGTTCGCCTGCTTCCAACCACACAAAGAGAGCGACAGCGTTCGTCCTGAGGGAAAACTGTATTTCATCTCCTTTGATCTTTATACTCTTTGAGAGCACCTGTAGAAATGAAGAAAAAAAAATAATATAAGATCAATACAGTAAAACGCTATAGTTCATCAAATCATTATCAAACAAGGAGCGCCAAATTCGCAAATCTCGACTTTGAGAACGCATTTCATTTTCATCATGGTAAAAGGGAACAGTTGCCGAATGGGAATTTAAATGATTTCAGGTGAATTCTTTGATGATGTGAGAAAAAAGAAAAATTATATTTTCCACTCTATATTGTTATGTGATTTGAGTCCATTCACTTTTACCCCACCTCAAATCATGTTTCCCATGTTTAAGGTCCATTTTCTGTGGAATATATAAGTATCATACATCCACGAAACTGACCCTCTCAAGGAGTTTCACGATAACTGTTCACTACAATCTTATGAGATTTAATAATATCAGAGAAATACAGATCAGTTTTTCTTCGTTTATTTGAGATCATAGATTCATCAGAGATAAAAAAATAACTGCAGACAAAGTTATCATCAAGTGTAAGAGCTGAGTATAAAAATGTACTGCAACCTTTAAATACACATTGAGTCTGCAGTCATCCTCAGCCTCAGAATTCAGCAATACTGATAAAATTGATCCAAAAGTTAATTCAACTCATCACAACACAACATTCTTTCTACAGAAATTCACTGCTGGTTTTTTTTCGATTACATCTCCTTGCCACAATTGATGTAAACAAAGTTGATATCAAGTGTACAGATTAAATAAAATTTGATGAAAATAATTAAATGTAGAACAAACAGAAGATATGATCCTATCCAGGCCAAGGGGACACTCTACCGTAATATTGGCCTTCGTGAGTCCGACAACATCTGTGATAGATGCAGGGAAGATGACGTTGACGGGTGAGAGAGTTGTCTTGTCACTGCTCTTGATCGCCATGGTGATGAAGCAGGCCCTGTATGAATGGCCGCACTCGCCCATTGCCATGAGATCGTACAGCTGTGCTGAGACGACGAGCTTAGAGGACGACTCCATCTACAGGTGCAAGAGTAAGCCATTGAATAAGCAACCTCGTAGCTTTACGCCATGGTCAGACAATCCACTGAATCAAATACTACTAGACTGCAGACTGGGATTTGTGCACGAAGCTGTGTCGGGTGATGGATGTAAAGACATTTTACGGTGTGCCCATAACAATAATAGAAGTACGTGCACATGATGGAACATTCTTCCACTACTTTCTCAGAGCTGAATAGGTGTTCTCTTATTTGCATAATAATGGGTATGAATGAGGTCGACCATCTAATGTTTTTCCATTTAACTGAGTGGTTTGATTGCACGGAGGTCATTCGTACCAGCGATAATCTGCTCATACGCACATTGCAACTTCAAACTGCCTTGTTGAAATAATGAATTGCTTCATAAAATCTGCTCTTAGTGTGCCAAGAGTGCACATTGTTACCAGTAATGGACAAACATAGGTTTTGGACACCCTGCCCAAAACCTCCTCACAATCTACTGATCGCAATGAATTTGCCTAACATCACTTTCCCGTGGGAGGGAATTAATACATTGATTCTTCCATTTTCCGTTGTTTTCACATTTTATTTTTTGACTTGCAAAAGGGACACCCTGTCTTTAAAGGCTTTCACGCGTCGTACATAGGATATATCCATAGTGCGCTGCCATATTGCGTACGCCGTGCATTCCGTGCAAAACGCACACTTACCTATGTGTATTGTTTCTCGGGCACTTAAGCATTTACCCGCCTGGTTAGAATACACGATCCTTACCGAAGCTACACCTTTGGCCCTGATCGTGGCCAGCCATTTCGCTGCATGCTGCATACGTGTGTTAAGTTCGCAAATAAGCGTAGCAGCTAAATAGTGACGTCTCCCCACAGAATCAACGCGTGAAAGCCTTTAATTTCAAATTCTTTCCCTAGACCGTACCTGGGAGAACTGAGTGGTCATCTCGTACTGGACTCCAAACCTTGCCCATGACATCACAGAGAGGACGAAGGTTGCGTTGGCGATGTCGGCGGTCTCTGTGATGGAGTATCCGTAGACAGTTTCTTCCTGGATCATCCCAGAGGCCAGGATGGGTGAGAAGAAGTCCTTCACGTAGTAATGCAGCATCTTCCACCGCCCACCATACTCTGGACAGAGGAAGAAAAAAAAATGATCACGTTTTGATGCGCTTTGTGTTATGTTGTACAAGTTAATAAAGCATTCTTATCGTTTGACAGATTTTGGTCAAACCTTCACTAATATGTTTTTTGCATGTTTGTTTTTATTGAGACCACCTTTTCGTCAGGGTGAACTATTCCTTTAAGACACAGGCACATCCTTACCAATTGAGGACCATGAGGGTGCCTGCCATATGTCGTTAAGCTGCCAGTAGAGCGCCCCCATGCAGTGACCCTGGCCATCCACCAAGATGCTTTGAAGCCTTCGGTAATGCTCTGTTTCAAACTTGATGCACAGTGCCTGTGAGATCTGAATGAGCCATGAGAAAGAGGGAGGAGAGGGGGGGGGGGGGGTTATAAGATGTATATTCACCCATAGAAAATATTGTTGAACTAATAAGATGAAGTGTTATGATGCCTTTGAGGGAACATGACCACACAATACCATATACAAATACAGACTGCCCTGACAAACATGGTTAAAACGAAACGCACTAGGTGATCTTAAAACAATACTATTATCCTTAACTTTATGCTTTTACTAGGATGGTTAAACCTAATTCATGCCCGCCAACCAATCAGGTAACTGGATTATCGAGCTGTGGGATAGAATAAGATATACTCCTACCCGTAATTCTTGAACTACGCTAAAATGTGAAGGTAACCAAACATCTTTGAGGTTATGCGAATGCATTAATCAAGATTTTTAATTTTTTGCTTCATTACATAAATGATTGGATTTTTAACTATCATGATTATAATGTGCCTGAAGTTCTGCAAGTATCAAGATGAACTTGCAAAGATCATAAACAACAAACAACATGATCATGAGTCATTCTCAAGTTGATTAAAAGTTTAATTTTCTTTCTTTAGCTCCGGTCTGTCACAAATACATAAAATTCAATTGTCAAAATTGAAAAATTTCTGAAAACATGGCATGGTAACTTCAAAATACCTGGGTGAGATACATCTGACACATATAGAAAAAACTCTCTTGTTTTAATAAAGAAATATATGAGAACATGGTATAATGTCTTCAAAATGCCTACGTGAAATACAGCAAGTCTGACACAGATAGACAAAACTCACTTGTTTAAAAAAAGAAATTTATGAAAACATGGCACAATGTCTTCAAAATACCTGAGTGAGATACAGTAAGTCCTTGTAGTATTCCAGTGGGTCCTTGGCCTTTGGGAGGTAGAAATGACGCTGGATTTGATCCAACATTTGTGCTTGGCCTGTACATAGATGACAAACATACAGGCATGACTGGCCAATAAGCTTTAGGACGAGCCTTTTAACATTGGACTGGCTGAAGGTAATGCATATGGGCTGTGCGATTGATAGTTCAGTCTTATCCGAAGAACGAAGGAAGGGAACTCTCACAAGAAAAAAAAAAAAAAAACTATTTTTGTTTTGTTTTGTTTGTTTTTCCTACAAAGACATTTTAGGCATACACCCAGTAGTAGAGATAGTATGCTCTATCCTGTAAATGAATGAAAAAGATTTTGCTTGGTATGCTTCATTTTTTCTTCTTCTTTCAATTTTCTTCTTTCTTCAGTTTCATTTTCTCCTTTCTTTAGTTTCATACCCACTTACCACCTCATCGTTGTGTTGTCATTTTCACTCTTGTTTTCATGACAGTTTTATATGACCGTAAATCATTTGTTTACACTTTCTTCAATCATTATTTCTTCAAGCAACATTATGTAGAGAATTGTTCATTAATTCAAACAAATGAATATAACCCTGAAAATGAGTGGAGTGCTCAACATTTTGATCCCAGAAAGGTACATGCGGTCAAATATATATGTAGAAGAATCCAATTAAAAGACAAAATAAAAGAAATTTGGTTACCGGTTTGGTGGTGCTGCCTATGAAGGCTAAAGCTGCTGTTATAGGACCAGTCCTCTGCGATCGAAACAGAGCTGAGAGTCTGAAAGGAAGGCCAGGACTGGACTCCGTACTCTGAGGCAAAGCGTGGCTTGGGGTAGGTGGAGACATCCCAACAGTCTGCCAGGTAGTTGTAGTAGTGAACTGTGTGAGGTAGGATCCAGAGAGAGAATTAAAGATGGCCTGTCCCCTTTACAAACATCTCCAAACTTCATGAAAACTTGCACATATTTCGCATGTATCTTTGGGATACCAACTGTGAAATTTTAAGGTCAGAGGTACTATAACTCCCATGGAAAAAATGAAAATCTAACTAGTTTTCACTGAGATTTGACTACTTTTGTAGTACGAAAAAGTATTTGAACCAGCATTTCAAACATAAACAAAGATAGTTTTTCACTTTTCCTGAAAATGATGGTGAAGCTATGACTGTGAGATTTCATACACATTTTGTTTACGGAATACTGCTGATTCTTGCCGAGTTTCATGACTTTTGCAAATGGGACACGCTATTTTTAATCCCAGGTAAAATGGCGTTGCTTACCATCTCCATAATAAACTGACGCTGGGTTCTCTGCTACCCAGCCTTGTGCTTGGGTCAGCTCACCGTCCGATGGACTAGAACTCATGAACGGTAGACCAGTCGCTTTGGATAGGACTATCTCACGTATCACACCAATGTACAGGGCTACATAGTCATCCTTGTACCGGGAGAAGTTCTTGCTTGTTCCATACCTGAGGGAAAGAGGGAGAGAGGGATGGAGAGAGAATGAATGAATGAATGAATGAATGTGTAGTGACTCTTCACTCTTTATTTTCATGTTCAGTATTTTTCCATATACGTTTGCCATGTGTTCTTCCAGTTATTTTCCACGTTACGTAATTCTATTGTTTGCTGTTAATGTATTCTGTCCACGTGCCTTGTTTCAACCTATCGCGCATCATTGCCTACGTGCACTTCAACGCACGTGGTCCTTGCATCGTTGAATCGCCCAGCGAATCTCATCACTTCAGAAATACATCTTGTGGAGTCAGCACGCTCTTCCCCGGGCACGAGAACTCTCCCACGCCTCACGGCACTTCTACTCTTCTCTTGCCGTCTCCGGCGGGCTGGCAGTCTTCCAGTGGTGCATTGCAATCTACACCGACATGGCTAGATTTACCACTGGGAGCTGTCAGTCCGGCCGCTTTCGTTCAGAAGTTCGACTCACCGCAACTCTGAATCTTCGAAGCACGGCTCATCATTGGCGTCTAGCGACTCACTGCACTACGCCAGCATCGCCGCTTCGCTCACCTTTCTACCTCGGCCCCGACGTTAAGCGACTCACTACTTCGTCAGCGATCACCCGGCTCATCATTGGCGTCTAGCGACTCACTGCACTACGCCAGCATCACCGTTTCGTTCGTTTTCACTTCACTTCACTTCACGGCTCATCATTGGCGTCTAGCGACTCACTGCAGTACGCCAGCATCGCCGTTTCGTACACCTCAACTTCACTTCACTTTACGGCTCATCATTGGCGTCTAGCGACTCACTGCACTACGCCAGCATCGCCGTTTCGTTCATCTTCACTTCACTTCATCTCTTCTCGTCCGCGATCACCACCGCAAGCGTGCAGCGTCGACATCGCGATCTTCACAGCTCTTCAGCCACGTTTACGAAGTCGCGTTTCCGCCACTAAGTCTCCGCAACATCATCATCCGCGAGAGCCCCTTCCTTCGTCATCGCCATTCATTTCACTGGACTTTACGTAAGCATTTTAGTCCATCACATTTATTCATGTACATGTCAATATTGGCCAACTTAATATCATTCGTGCAATATCTATATTTATTCTTCACATGACTGCACTTGCACGTGCACAGTCATTGATTCAGTTATATATCAATAAACCAACGAAAAGGGAATGCTATTTCTCATGACTTTCATTATTGTACAAACCTGCTTCCTTGTAAGTTAAAAATTGAGTTTATGGCGTGTGATCAGTGTGAGTGCATCACATCACAACAACACAACAAACACACACCACACTTCACACCTTCACACCTTCACACAAATGAATGAATGAATGAAAGGAGGACTGGAACTCATGAAAGGTAGACCGGTCGCTTTGGATAGGACCACCTCACGGATTACATCTATTTTCAGGGATACATCGTCATTCTTGTACCGGGAGAAATTCTTGCTTGTTCTGTACCAGAAACAGAGAGGGAGAGAGGGATGGAGAGGGAGAGAGGGATGGAGAGAGAGAATGAATGAATGAAAGGAGGACTGAAAGAAGGACTAGAACTCATGAACAGTAGACCAGTCACTTTGGATAGGACCACTCCACGGATCACACCAGTGTGCATAGTCATCCTTGTACTGGGAGAAGTTCTTGCTTGATCTGTACCTGAAATAGAAAGGAGAGAGGGATGGAGATAGAATGAATGAATAAATGAAAGAAGGACTAGAACTCATGAAAGGTAGACCAGTCGCTTTGGATAGGACCACCTCATCGCTCACACCAATGTACAGGATCACAGAGTCATCCTTGTACCGGGAGAAGTTCTTGCCTGTTCTGTACCTGATACAGAGAGTTAATGAGAAAGACTGAATTAGACATTGGACCTCAAGTCTCGCTTTGATAGCACCCACCTTACACAAGTTCTTGGTCTTGCCATATATGCGCATGAGAGAGATGGCGAAAGCATAGAAGGGAGAGTGGGACAGGAAGAAAGGGAGAAAAGGAAAAGAAGATAGAGGGGGTGGCAGAGGGAGAGGGCTAGACACAAACAGAGTGAGGATGGAGAGAGAAAGAGAAAAAGACAGACAGACAGACTAACAGATAGACATACCAACTTTGTGCGTATGGGTGCGTTAAGAGCCAGCAGTTGCTAAATTCTCAAAGCACATCCTCTGCCCCAATCTACGTATCACAAAGTGATAAACAAAGCACTGTTTCATACATTTGATTCATACTACTTTTTAAAGACAGCCATGATGCCAATCTATCGCATCATTTATGGGTCAAATCAGGGCCCTGTCTTATAAAGAATTGTGATTGATCGTAACTTCACTTGCAATTCATATCAATCGTAACCGTACATTAGAGATAGGGGATTGGATTCAGATCAATCACAACTCTTTATAACATGGGCCCCAGGTTTCTAATGAAATACAACAAAGACTTACCAGTCTTGCCTCAAGGCTTTCTCATTTTCATTGTTTGCGCTCCATGCAATCACTGAAGGATGACTGCTCAATCTCCGCATCTGGGATATAACGGTGGAAATACATAAATTAAAGGACTATATAAAACAATATTATACTATATATATAAAAATTTTATAGTTCTTTGAAAATGTACTAATTACTGGTACTCTTTATATTTTGGGCAATAAATAAAGACCTTCCATGTTACCATACATTGGAATTCATTGCTTGACAAGTTTAAAAGTGGCATACCCAAAACCTTGAAATGCACAGGACCTATAACTTTTCACCTTTTGACCTCACTGTTTAAGCTGTATATGTACATTGCATCTCAAACAGTACCCATACCTGTATGGCATTTTATCCTCACAGTGGATCAGCTATCATTGTTGATGAATTGAAATTCAAAAGTTTCCTCAAGATAAAAGATTATCAATTCAACCTAGACAAGGCTCACATAGAGACAGAGGCATATTCACTGACTGCATTGGAGTCAAAGTGCTCTAGTTTTCTTAAAGTTTCGAATTTTTAGTTACACCAAAAAAGTCTTTCTCTCAACCGTTTAACCCGTTCTTCACTGAGCCTCCATATATGCGGACTGGCTTTTCTCCACTCAGATACTTAGCAGCGCAAGTCCCGCATAATCTGCTGCAAAGACAATAGACAAAAGGCTATGAATAAACTTCCAATTCCTTTAAGGGCTCAATTCTCCCTATCGCATATAGCTCTCCGAATCTGAACATGTGTGGCGCTCTAATTTTTTTACCTTTAATTCTTGGGAGATGAACTTCCTGTCCACGAACATTCGGCAATCCCGTACAATAAGGGACCAGGGTATCCAACTAATTTTATGAATTTTAACACTAAACCTAACCCTGACCTTAACACTAACCCTAAACCTTATTCTCAACCTAACCCTGACCCTAACCACAACCCTACACAAAATGTTCACTGCTTAATTCATTAAAAAAAAGTGATTTCTTGGTCACTTTCTGCCGACAACCAGCTCTTACCGGAAGTATACGTCCCAAGAGCAATCGATCAGATATCGGTATCGTGAGGTGATATCGTTTGATATCGGCTATATGCGATAGGGAGAATTAAGCTACAACCCTTTGGTTACTGCAGTTCCATGGCAAATGGACCTAGACCAGGGTTCAAGATACTTGAAAATCTAACCGTGAGCAATGGGTCAAAGTGTATGAAACTGGGTAGGAATCAGCAGTATACCCTAACAATAACTTGTATGAAATCTCACAGTCATAGCTTCACAAACATTGTCAGAAAAAGTGAAAAACTATCCCTGTTTACGTTTAAACCGCAGTGAGTATAGTGTACATTCTTAATTGTAGTGTCCCTTTCAGCACGCTCTGCGGGCATTTCTCCCAGGAGCACATGTACTGCTAGCAGGGAGCTGTCTTCGGTCTCGAGGCTATAGGTTTCAGACTACAAGCCCAAATCCTCCTCAACACCTTCTGATCGCTATAATTTTGCTTAAAGTCAGTTTCCAGTTCTATATTTGGGAGGGAAGTTTTAACGCAGTATCTTCTTCCCTTTTCCGTGGTTTTTGCAAAATTTTCTTTTTTGGACCTGCAAAAGGAACACCCTGTCTTTAGTGCCTCACCTGATAGGTGACCTCCTCCCTCACTGACCCCAGGAATCCCTCGTCGGTCGGATACATAGCACACGCAAACATGAAGTCCTGCCAGATCATGATCCCCAGCTCGTCGCAGAGCGCGTAAAACTCGTCCCTCTCGTAGACGCCCCCTCCCCAGACGCGGAGGGCATGGATGTTGGCGTCGACAGCCGATTGGAGCTGTCGGGAGAGCTGCGAGGTGTTGACGCGCTCTTGAAAGGCGTCGGCTGGAATCCAGTTAGAACCCTTCATGAAGAAAGACCTGTCGTTGATCTTGAAGTAGAATGACAGTCCTGCGGAGGGGAGGAAACACATATATTTAACAAAAGACAAAAATCAGAACTCATCAACTCAAGTTCCTGAAAGGACAATTGCAAGATTGACCTTAACAGGAGCC
This sequence comes from Arbacia lixula, assembly GCA_963669155.1. Lineage (NCBI taxonomy): Eukaryota > Metazoa > Echinodermata > Echinoidea > Arbacioida > Arbaciidae > Arbacia > Arbacia lixula. Next base: position 13,889,042 of record OZ022591.1, read on the forward strand.
ATAAGGAAGGCAAAGATAGAGGTATCTCAAAAGAATTGCAGGTAATTTATGAGAACTCATTGGCTGTTGCTATGGTAGTAACCATTGATAGTAACTTCAATACAACAATTGAGAATATATATGCAACAGGGTCCTGATTAAGGTTTCAAAATAATGACATGAGTGAGACCCAAATTTGTCTCTTTCTACTTTGAAATTACTCAAAGTCCTATGCACACAATCAGATTAAGAAACATGTTTTGTCTTCAGTTTTCAGAGTGAACTTGGCACCTCGTCATTTACAGAAACCATCCCTCCATCTTGCCTGTGCTATTGGTGATCTTCTCCTGGATGAGTTCCACTTTCCTGAAGCCCACCCTCAGCTCCCGAGAGCTTGTCTCAGTTGTCCCAGACGACGGCGCCTGCAGCGTGACCTTGACCTCATAAAGCGTCTGCGGACCATACTGATAGGGCCACCATGCCTGTGCCTGATTGAATATTACAAAAACAATGAAAGTGACACCAGGTTCCTGTTGCATAAAACTTACCATTAATGGTAACTATGTCATCAATGGTAACTACCACGGTAGTTCTATCAGAATCGCCATCAAATCTTAAAACACTAGGTTATTTCCAATATTTTGGGAAATATCACAATTCTGAATATGTAGAGGTTTCCATAGAAGTTGCCATTGATAGCAAAGTTAAGTGGTAAGTTTTATGCAACAGGGCCCAGGGCTATGTAGCATATGGGTTTTCAATAATGAGAGTTCATTGGCTGTTGCCATGGTAGTAACTACTGACTGTAAGTTACAATAATTGAAAACCTGTATGCACCATGGCCCTGTTTTTTATTTTATTTTTATTCCAGATTTCTTTCCACAGCTCATAGAAACATGGTACTGATTTTAGACAAAAGTTGTAAAAAATTAAATCAAAGAAACTTTACAATAACATGACATTATAATAAATTGAACGGAAAGAGTGGAGTGGTCCAACTAAGCGAGGCACATAGACTGGACCCCTTAAATATCACCATTATTTTGAATAAACAACAACAAATAAATATATTATTTATCAACACACTGTTAGTTATTATAAATTACATTTTATTCATTTGGTTTGTTTACATTGTGTATATACATTTAAAGTAATTCTGTATGAATACAAGCATACAGATATACATTAATAGACAAAAAAAAATGGTTCACCATGGTTTTACTGTACATTACCTCTGGAGCAGATATCTGTTCACTGATCTGAGTTGTATCAGCATTGAGGGTGGTATTGACGATCTTCTTGATGTTCAGAGAAGGGAGCTGGATCACCATGGTTACGGGAATGCTCTCATGGGCACTGATTTTACCGAGATCAAAATACGTGGTTACATTCAGCCGCCAAACGGGAGGAGTTCCCACTGTGTGTCAGAGTACAGTTTAGTATAGTTCAGTTTATTTCTTTATAAAAAATAACACCCGCCCAAAGGCGGCCGGCATAAAAGGCCTATGAGTGATGTACACCAAATATAGAAAGTAATGCAAAAATAGAATATATCATGTACAGTAATACATAAGAATAGTTAAAAAAAAAAAATGGTTCAGCAAAGCATAAAGTTGTCATTCGTTTCTAGAATATAATAACATTTTACGACATGTTAAACTGAGGTTTGCAAAACTGGCCATTTGACAGCACAGTGAATCTGACGACATTAAAAATAGGAATTGTTGGTAAGTAGGCAATTAGCACAGTAGGAGTAGACGACGGGGAAAAGGAAGCTAAATATGCCATTACTGAAAGCCTTTTCACACCAACAAAATTTTCCTTAGCCCACACCACTATGCTTGAAGTATGTGGGTTAGCCTCCCTGATAGTGTGGGATTATTTGGATATTACAGTAACTTCCTTCTTGTATGATATAATCATTCAGATTTGCAATTAGGTTCCTACTCTTAGAATGCGCGAAATTGTTTTCACAGAAAAATGAAATACATGTTTAATACTTCTGGTATGTATTTCAGTGTCTTTTGCACAGGTCCAATTCTCCTTATGAATTGTGTCTACAAGCACAAGCTCTCATGCGATGGATTAGGATTAAGGGTCAGGATTAGGGTATAAAATTTAGGTAAATGTTAAACATAGGAATAAGGTGTGGGTTACACATTGCGATTTGGTTAACTATTCTTGTACTAGTGTGGTAGACATAATAAGACTTAGAAAAAGTGGGGGAGGACAACATGGCTATGAAGGAGATGAACCTAATTTGCACATACCTTGGTATGGGATCGCCACCACATCTCGAATAACTGGATGATCAAAAGCCTCCAAGTACATGTCTTTCCTGCATCAAAAAGTCCCACAAAATCAGGAATGACAAGTCATCAAGACAAAAACGTGCATATGATGATCTCGTGGAAGACGGCTCGACTCTCTGTACAGGATCGTGTGTTCGAGCCCAGCCTGGTGCTTACTGGGTATGCCCTTAGACAAAGTGTTTGTTCAAGCTTGTCCCTCTCATCCAAGGTTTGGTGACTGGGTAAGAGGCAGAATATACATGTATTCCTGCTGCAAACTAGCTTGTAGCACTTGATATAGCGGCTTGGATAATACATCTAATATGATCAGCTATTCCGAAATAAAGAACGCATTAGAGGTGCGCCAGTCCCAGACGAAGGAGCTCTTCTCTTTCCTGATGAAGCTCATTTAGATTTAAAAGTAATGTACTAAACGTGTAGCCAAGAATGTTTGGGCCCCTGACCTAAACTTACCAGATGCCCATGGGAAAACCCTGGGTCCGTCTCCCAGGCGCAGGAGCTGTTCTCTTGTCAGATGAATCTGATTTAGATTTAAAGGGCATATACTGTACTGGGAAGGCAAAAAAAGCCTTCAAAAGGTAATTGTTAGCAATCCTCTTGCCAATGGTCTTAAATTCATGTATTGTCCATTCTAGAAACTTGCTGAAAGTTATTTGTCCTGAAATGATCCACATTTGGAGTAATTAACGATTAATGATTTAATCCTCAGAATGTTCGGGCCAGACATTTTTAGGATTTGTAATTTAGTCACTCATTGCTCCAAATGTGGATCATTTCAGGGCAAATAACTTTCAGCAAGTTTCTAGAATGGACAATACATGAATTTAAGACCATTGGCAAGAGGATTGCTAACAATAACCTTTTGAAGGCTTTTTTTGCCTTCCCAGTACAGTATATGCCCTTTAAAAGTAATATACTAGACACATACATTGCAAAGATTAGTTGGGCCCCTGACCCAAACTTACCAGATGCCCATTGGGGCAAACCCCGGGCCCCAGTCCCAGGCGAAGGAGCTCTGCTCTTTCCTGATGAAGTTGGGGTGGCAGATGCCGTGTTGGACGGCAGGGGGGCAATCTGGGGGGACGTCGTAGGGGTAGTCCCCGAAGCGACGGGCTGAGTAGGTGATGGCAGAGGAGAAGCTCACCTTGAGCGTGTTCTGCCCAACCTGAAGGGGAGGGGGACACATCTACTATATGAGCTGATATTTTTGTGAGTCTTATTTTTCGCAAAGTTTGCGAAACACTGTAGGGTCGCAAATTTATCAACACATGAAAATATTGCCACATAATCCTGATTACTAAGTACATGCACCTCACGCTGTTGTGTGCGTAGAAGCACTATAGATCTCATTGTGGGTTACTTCTACAGGCTGTGTATGCGGCCGCATGCTAGCTAGTACAGCATTGCAGCTCATAATTTTGGAATGTTTGAAACAGTCTGTTTCGTAGCGAACATAGTCTACAATCATATGCCGTATTGCACCATTTTTTTTTTAACCATATGCCCCACATGACCTTGTTATGCTATTATTTCCTTCATGAATATTTTTCTATATTTCCATCATGAGTATTTCAAAAAAGATTACCGGAAGGGCAAACACACGGGGGGAATGAAAATCAAAACTTCATGAATTACCTTACAGCATGCATGTTACCAAAGTGTTGCTAGGGCAAGTCTACACGCACATTCAAAAGACAAAAATCCAATAAGATTGGACTGTAGAATAATTACTACAGGATTTTTTTTTATCTTGAAATATTACTGAATCATTATTATCTTAATTATCATATGACATTTTTATTTATAATTTCTTATCTATTTCAAGGATATTGGATATTTTTTTTCAAACCTTCAATGCTTTCTTGACATCCCATACATGGCGAACAAACATGTTGTTTGATGATCCAATCAGCATTCCATTCAACGTCACATTGGCGATTGTGTCTAGGCCCTTGCATACCAGCATGACATTGGCCTTGCTCTGTAGTGATGTTCCAACTGAAAGAATCAAAGACATGCCCCCCAAAAGAAAAATGTGTTAGTCATGCGAGATTATCTTCAAACCAAGAAAGTTCAACATATTCAAAAGGTTAACAATGTTCACTTTTTTCCTCACCTGTTAATCTTTTTATTTCTACCCCTTTTCAATATATTATTCTCCTTTTTTATCATAAGACAAAGGTTGAGAGTTGCTTTCTGTTATTTCTCCTTCTTCTCCATCCTTCTCTTCAATTTCTTCTTTCATTTGTCTCACATTTCTTGAAAGTATATTCTTATTCTGATGAATATGTTTGCTCTTCTCCCATTCTAAACATGTGCTTTTCTTCTTCATTGTTCTCATTTTCCTTCTTCTTTTTCTTTTTCATCTTCTCCTCTGCTTCCTTATTTTTCATCTTCCCTTCTTCCTCATTATTTTCTTTTTCTTTCTTTTCCTTCTCCTCCTCCTCAGTCATCTAAGCCCTCCATTATCTAAATCATTATGAATCACTGATCAAATGACTTTCATGTTGCAACAATACCAAACACCCACCTTCAAAAGACAATGTGTAAGTCCAGTTATCCAGGGCGACCCATCGATAAACGTCATCATTAAATCTGTAGTAGGGGTCTGACAGGAGACTAGCGTTGATGAGGGCCGTGTGCACACTGCCTGGCACCTGACCCGGGATGGAGATACCTGCAGGAACAGACACACAGAGGAGCAAAAAAAGTCAGAAATAAAGTACAATGGATCACACGCAAACACAATACACATTCCTAATTGAGGTAGAAACATGTTGTCGTGTCTTGACCCGTGAACTAGAAATAGCTTGCGTGATTAAGTCACTGCCCGGGAAGCAGTAAATTGCAGGTTCAAATCCCGTCTAGTTCAAATCCCATCTAGTTCCAAGATTTTTTTCTGACTTGTTTTTCTTTTTTCTTTTTTTACAGAATGGAGCACGCTATCCTTACTACTGGGCGTTTGCCTAAAATGTCTTTGTAAATTGAAATTACCCTAGAAAGCCCTTTCACTGAGGTAGAAACAGTTCATAATTCAGGGTCTATCAACTCTTTCCTGTTGCATAGCAATTTGCTAGCAATGGCAAATTCTATTTAAACGTTGATTTGATTGGCTGTTAAGCGGTGTTACCGTGGTAGTTACCATTAATGACAGAGTTACCATTAATGGTATTTTTTATGCAATAGGGCCCAGTTTAATTGCTGCTCACTGGGATTTGTGTGCATTACTAATGACAAAAATGCACACCATGATAAATAAACAAATACAATGAACCATCCAAATACACTTCCAAGAATTCAAAACATTGATAAGTTTCAATTGGTTCCTCTTTGAATTTGGATGCGGGTAAAATAAAGGACATGATTTTCATATCCTTTATTGGACGTGATGTGCCAAGAGTTTTGGTAGCTAAAACATCCATTTGATCGAATCTAATAACAAATATCACAGAAATGAACACCAGTCATTAAAATTATGCCTCTCACAAGCAAGAAATTTCAGTATATTCTTACATTTTTTGAGGCAGAGTTATAAACCTTATATTGGTAGAACAGATTCCTCCCAGAGTTCTTTTTTTGCTAAATACAGTTAAACCTGTCTTAGTGGCCACCTGTCTATAGTGGCCATTAAAATAATTCCCCCGGAGAGAGATCATGTGTTAAAGAACCTGCCTATAGCAGCCACCCGTCTATGAAGGCCACTGTATGATCAAAGCCGAGGGTGGGGATAATGGTCACTTCTTCCAAATTGCGAGAATGTGCCCAAAGAATATCTCTGAGGTGAATGAGAGCTATACATCCATGTGGGAACTGCCAACTCACTTTTCCTTCATTCTTTCCCTTTCAGTCAGTTACCAGCTTTAATAATTCTCTCTCCCACCCTCCCCTATACCTTTCTATATCGACATGTATATATGTTTGTTTGTTTTTTCACTTTTCTCGCGTCCTTTTGGACATAAGTCTCTTCTCCCCACTCTTTTTCATGATTTAGTTACCCATGCTGTTTAGTTATTACTATGATATTGCCATGATCAGACTTGACTTTAACAAGCTGCTATGCTTTCTCATCTTTATATCTTCTCTCTGATGCAACATTTAAACTTGTTCCATAGAATTGTTCCCATATGTACTCTGTCACACATTGTTAATCTGTGGAAAATGGGGAAAGACAAATCCATTTGAACTTGAAATATTAATGGCAGTTGTGGATTTAATGTTATCTATCTAGAGCAATTTGACTACCACACAGTCAATAAATATACCTCTGCCTTTTAAGTCTTCACTTGTTACTTACTTCCATTTGCATTGCTGAGTTTCCACTGGCCAGAGAGGTCAAAAGTCAGCTCCCCACAGGCTTCCCACAATCCACCAGTCACAAGCAGAATGGCAACCAGGAGCAAATGGCGATACATGTTGCCTTTCCTATGAAAATCTGTTTTTTAAAGATTAGATGGTATTTAAACATCTTAAATGTTACTTTGAGAACAACACATGTTGCACATGCCCAAATGTATTTCTGAGTAATATCAAAATCACATTTTCTAAAAAATTGGGGGGAAATACTCATAGATCACCAGTTTTCTCTGGGAATCTGCAAGGGAGTGTGGGTGGCCCTCGATCTATTGTTCCTCCTTCTCATTAAAGGGATAGTTCACCCTGAAATTAAAGTTCCTTTCAATAAAAGCAGACACATGAAAGAAATGTATTAGTGTGAAGGTTTTATGAAAATCTGCCGAAGGATAAGAATGCAATGATCTTTTTAAGATTTTGATTTTGTGACGTCACATGTGAGGTGCTCTCCCTAATCATGCGTACAATTATTTTTTTTTAATGTCAATTTTCTCAAAAAGATACCCACTCTTTTACCTGTTCATTTGATACATATTAGAGACACGTTTTAACACTACCTCCTGTAGGTTCCAGGATGCTGTAAACCCTAAAACTAGTAAAAGTATGTTTTTTACTTGCACTCTACCATTCTCTTATTGTAAATAGAAATCCATCCAAATTGTCTGCACCATCACATACTGACTGTCACATCACATCCTAGTTTACATTACTTCTTCAAGGTTCAAGGTGTCCTGCGAGAAAAAAAAACCTCTTTCCAGAAGACATTAACTAGCCGGACATGACAAGTCAATGGAACTCTGACTTAGTCTTTACCATTGTTGAGCAGATAGTCAGTACGACATGCATCTCAATTCAATTTCAAGTATACTCAAGTTCAAGTAGGAAGTGCAACAAATTAATGTGGCTTCAACCTAAACTAAATCAAATTGAGGCCAAAGAAGCTATTTTTTGGACGTAAGTTTCTTGGTTACACCTATTGTGCTTAGTTGACAAGTAAAATGTCAGCCAGTGCAGTAATTGGCGCAGCCCGGTTGCGGAAGAGCCATTTGACCACGGAATCAACGCGCCATCTTCCCCACAACTCTCCCGTAAAAAAGGGCGAGATGTGCCCCTGGGCCAATGTGCTGGCTGTTAATTTGTCGAAACGCAAGCAAGTGCTTAATATGATCAAATCTGATCTCCAAGACCAAAACCTGGTATAATGCATCGTTGCCAACTTTTGATCGTTGTGGCTTTATCAAATTAATTCCCTTTCAATTAAAGCTCTTTTCTACTCACCTTATTTCCGATGTCCAACTGGACAGTGACCAGCGCCAGCCCAACATCTGAAGTCTCGCTGTTCAACGTACCATAACCACTGCACGTGACTTCGTGTGTTATGATTGGTACAGTATGTAGTCTTGATCGCAAGTCCCTATTGTAAAATTATAAAATGTTATGCATGCACTTTTTAATACACGTCTCCACTCCAGTCCACCGACATTTCCCCACTTGATTTGCACAAAGCACTTTTTTGCATGCTGTATACAAACATTAGTTGCTGCTATGTCAGGTCTGGATGTGTCCATTGATATTATGTTTGTTAGTGAAGAACCTGTATGCATCCCCAATTAATAAATATAATTTTGAAACAATAGCTAGAGGATGGGAATTTTTTGTCATCAAACCCTCAACACACTCTTTACAACGTCTTCCTCATCCTATTCAAATTTACAGAATGAAGTCAGATAGTAACCTATAATACTACCGTAGTTTAATGGCAGATCGATCTGCAGGTCTATAATTTTTTTTGTGTCTTTTTTAAATGAATGTTTCCGACCCAAGTTGATTTCCGAAGGTTTAATTGTAACATAAATCATCTATAAGGTGGGCGAGAAGATAACCCAAGATGATTTATAAGAGTCTTCAAACACCAGAGGTCGGTTACCCGTGCAAGATTTTGAGAAATTCATATGAGTCATCTCACCACAAAATACCAGGGGACACTGCTCTTTGTGTTTATCTGTCAACACAATTGACATGACATTCTCCAGACTTCTTCCATTGAGTCCACGGAAAAGCAAAGATAAGCTAACCGCCCTCATCATAATCCTATTCCGGGCACCTAGCTCAGCTGTTTAATTAGTTGTGGTAACCTGTTCCAAGATTTTACTGGATCAAACTATACACTTCTGTTTTGCTCACTGAAATACAAATACAGTGGAAAAAAGGCGTGTCTGTCAATTATCAGGAGGCATTTAGTATTTCGACAAAGAAACGGAGAGAAACAGAAAAGGTTGAATGACCCAGGAGGAGTTGAGAGGAGGTGAGAGAGAGAGAGAGAGAGAGAGAGAGAGAGAGAGAGAGAGAGAGAGAGAGAAGATAAGGGGACGGACGGATAGAGTGAGTGAGTGAGTGACTGAGTGAGTGAGTGAGAGAGAGAGAGAGTCAGAGACTGAGAGAGGGGGACGGACGGAAAGAGTGAGTGTGAGATATATATACATGTAAAGACAAACAAATTAAATGAAACGCCGGAGAAGAAAAATAATTCGAATTTTCGGTCATAGACCTTTATCAAGAATGAATGACTGAACAATTTACACAAAAACATGATTGCGTACAACGAGCGTATTTTAAACTGAAACTAGGGGCGCTTAATTGTTACGTAGTACAAGATAGGCGTAAAACTAGGTAAACCAAATTATATCGACATGATGTAAAGTTCCTGCACAAAAAAGTGAAAATGTGGATTTTACTCTATAATTTGGTTTACCTAGTTTTACGCCTATCTTGTACTACGTAACAATATGTAATAAGCGCCCCTAGTTTCAGTTTAAAATACGCTCGTTGTACGCAATCATGTTTTTGTGTCAATTTATTGTTCAGTCATTCATTCTTGATAAAGGTCGATCTATGACCGAAAATTCGAATTATTTTTCTTCTCCGGCATTTCATTTAATTTGTTTGTCTTCACCTAGTAATCAGCGCCATCGCAACCTCTATTCTTCTTTTATATATACATGTATATATAGAGAGAGAGAGAGATACAGAGAGACAGAGAGAGACAGCGTAAGAGGAGGGAGACAAAGACAGAGAGAGTAAGAGAGACAGCATAAGAGGAGAGAGATACAGACACAGAGAGACAGGTGAGCAAGAAAAAGAGAGGCCGCGAGAGAGTAAGAGAGAGGGGAAGAGCGAGAGGAGGGGAGGGGGGGGGGGATTGAAGCAGTGAGGGGCATATTTGGATTGAATGTAGAATACAATGTAGCCTACAAACTAATGGTTATTACTACATATATATTGAGCCTACATGTACATTAGGAGATCAATGATATGTGGACTATTTTTTTCAATACCTCCCGTCCCCCATCTCTGGCACACAAACACACACACACACACACACACACACACACACACACACACACACACACACACACACACACACACACACACACACACACACACACACTCACAAACACACACACACACAAACACAAACACACACATACACACACAAATAAATATATTCCTAAATACAGGTACAGGTGTATACATGTATATTTTTTAAGCCAACTGCATAAAAACATTTCAAATTACATGTGCTGGTTCCAGTCGAATTAAAAGCCAGTTCCATTTTTAATAGACACATGTACCAGTTTGGTAACTGAAAACAGCTTTTGAATGTTTGCTTACTGTTTTTGAACGTGAAACATTCAACAGGGAACAATGGCAACTAAGAGGTCGTGTATCGCCACTGCATAGTGGAAGATACGCTGGAGGATTACATGTGTTGACTCACTGAGAGCAGATGAAGAACTGATTTCTCTAGGATGAGACTCGTGCTCGTGGGCGGCTTCTTTGTTCGGGACCGCATCGTTAATCATTGTCCATTGTGACAAACTTTCTCCGAGTTCTGCGGTGTAAGTTTATTTGCCGACCACGGTTGGTCGGATGTTTAGACCGTGGTCGGGCAATTACCGGAAATACCACAAGTAGGTGATAAACAACAGAGTTTGGGAAGGTTATTTCACTAACAGGGGGTCCTTTGTTAAAGTTTCAGCCCAATATAATTTACAGAGATACAGTGGACTTTAGCTGCTACAAAACAAACTGTAGTTCCCACTTGTTTGTTGATTTTGACGCTCCCCCGCCCCCCCCCCCCCCCCCCTCTTCTATGTTGTGAACATACAATTTAAGCCACCACACTCAACCGTCAAAACGTATACACATACAAGTATATATTTTGTGTTTGTGCTCTCTCTCTCTGCTCACTCCTTTCCACTCTCTTACCCCTTTCTCTTTATACCACCCAACCCCTATAATATCCTCAGAAATATACAAGACACACCCATTTCACACACCTGTTCATCATTTCAAAGAACAATCTGTAACACGATATACAACAAAACTGACAAATTATTTGTTCATAAAGAATCAACTTCATATATGTGAAAGTTAAAATCTTTAATACATGTATTCTCCTTTATAATGTATTTGTAACACATAAATGTGGCAGACACTTGCTTTTGTTTTTTTTTTACAAAACGATGAACAAAAACAGTAGCATTTCATAGAAATGGAATGATATATACATGTACACTCTACCACATTTAGTGGAAAGGACACATTTTAAGGTTCGTTTACTCTGAAAACACACATAATTTAGGAAATACTGTCTGGTAATGAAGAAGTGCTCCATATGATGGCACACAGATGGAATGTACCAGTGTATTTATGAGTTGTGTTTGGGACATTTATGGGAAATGGAAGAATGCTCAAGATACATGTAGATACTCTATTGAAACAACTAACTTACATTCATGAATACACAAAGAAACACAATGCATAACACTGCAGTATATACGTGCACTAAAGCAGTACAAATGCCTTGGGCATATTTCCTGTTTAGAAACAGAAAATAAATTTTAAATTGCAAAGTAGATGTTCTTAAATTCATACTGAGGAATACAGGAAGACGTACACTGAATGCCCAAATGTGCATCATTACACAAAGTACACACACACGCACCGAACATATTCCCATTTAAAAAAAATGTGCATTGTAATGACTTCGATCAATGGTGACAATCTTTTGAAAAGTTAGGGACACATCATGACATGTAATGCCAAAGATGCCTGTAATAAAAATGGGTTTTATTTAATACAGTACACTGTACTGTATTACCATTTTCAATGTGCACACAAAAAATGGTAAACCAAACACATGTACCATTACTTTTACTAACTACATGTGTGAACAACTAATTCAGAGCACACTGCATCCATTCATAGTGAACAACTAGGGTCAGATCAATCAAGTAGCTTGTTGCTTCAGGAGTATTACTACAGTACTTTAATGTGACCCTTTATGAAAATGGCTCAGAAGGCACAAAATCACTTTTGCAAATTAACAAGCTGAATTAGTATTCTGAGAAGCACTTCAGGAAAAAAAAAGTAGGAAGAACTTTGAGAAAAAGAGATAAAACTTGATGCCAAGTGAGTTTATCTTTAGCTGCAGGCACATACACCTGTATTTCAATGGTACATGCATTACATTTTTTTAAAAAAATACATTTCTTGGTCCACAGGCATAACAATCCCATATTGTTTTCTTTTTTTAATTTGTGTCCATTTTTCTAAGTGAACCATAATTACAACGAACTAACATCTTATTGTTAAACTGATACTTATATCAGTAAAGATAATGAATTAATTAGCAAGTAGAAAAAAGAATCTGAATCTACTCTTTGAATAAATGTCAGATGAACACAACCTCACTAGTCTCACGTCCAGTGATCTTATATTTGCCTTCTTCCCTTGAAGCATTTTCATACGAAAACAAATAACCTATGTGAATAAATGAATAACGTAAGTGTTAATACTTGTAAATGAGATGGCAAGTGTTCATGTAGATTAAGGAATCAGCCTAGAATACATTTTCAAATATTTCATTTGATTTCATATTTTTAAGTGAAAACATGTAATAAGGTATTTCACAATTAAGAGGAAATGTCTTCTTCCTTTTAAAATCTTTACTATGATGCAATACAAATCTTTGGCACCTATCCCCAAATGGACAAAGGTTGTGGGAATACATTTCAGTTAAAAAAACAAACAAACATTTAACATGCTGAATGAAGTGATGAACAGATCAAGGTGTATTTGGTGAAATATATCGTAACTTTTTCACAAGAAACAAATGAAAAAAGTACATACCGATAATGCGTTTTACAAGGTTGGTCTAGCGACATTACTACACAAAAAAGTCAATGTATAGTTTTGTAAATCTTTTCTGACTTTTGCCAGAATCGGAATGAATACTTCATCATCAGGTAAACTGAAGCAAATTCTGTTCTCAACCTGAACAAAAATACTCTGTCCCCAATATAACAAGCACAGATATAACAGGTTTCCAACATGTCAAGGCAAATCTCCTGGACCTAGTTTCAAATTTGTGCACATGTATCTATGTGCCTTGTCAAGATTTCATTTAGAAACAAACAAGAAAATTTACTTGGTCCTGAACACTTTTATAGCGAGTACGACATGTACAATGCGTCAGAAAACAGGAGGCAATGATGTGTGCTTTTACTGCTTCACTTTACTTTGTGGTTGAATACATCATGGAAGATTGCACAGTGGTTCCGTTACAGCCTTGGATGTAATAAACGGGTGGCTGAACTTGGGTCGGTCCCAGTGTCAGACCAGCTAAGCTAACATTCGATAGAGACTGCTGCTGCTGTGTTGGGCTTATGTTGTTATTTAACGAGACAGTGATTGGCACCGATACTGGCTGGTTCAGAGTTCTGACATTGCCTACAACAATTTTGTTTGGTGTAGTAGTCGGGTAGGGTGTGCAGAGCGTTGGACTGCTTACATCTCTCACAGGGCTGCGCTCACTGCTACCATTTGGTGACGTGACAACTTCTCCTTGGGGCATCACCTGATAGCCAGCGATGGATCCGTTCATTGTTATCGGCTGTATGGAGGGAGCGGCGGACCCAGATTGTTTCAGGAACCGTAGCGCGACGTCTTGGGCTGGGCCGACCGGCTGCAGGCCGCTCACAGATGAAAGGGTATTCCATGTTGGGATATTGACTGAGTTTACGAGTTGGGTTTGATTGGGCGGCGGTGCAAACGCATTCGCTACAGGTGGGAGTTGAATGAAGTGTAATCCTGACATAACTTGCTGATTAACCGGTGCTGCTACAGCTGGTGGTGTGACAAGATTCGAACCTGTCGGAGAGTATAGCTGAATCCCTGCTGCTGCCTGGTTTGTAGTAAAACTGTTAATTACAGGTTGTTCAGACCTAGGGGAATACACAGGGGGTTGTTTAGACCTAGGGGAATACGCAGGCGGGCTCAAGGAAGTGTGGGTGCTTGCTGCTACTACTTTAGCTGGAGATGGTGCACATGCTGCCATTGTGGGTGGACCTGATGCATGTCGTTTCCTTGATGAAGCTGTAAATGGATCAAAAAGAAATAAATTATAGGAAAATCTTTGACACAACCCTAATCTTAGTCAACACTAATGACCAAATTACTTGCAGAAACAGCTGATAAAGGTGGTCTATACCTTTGACAAGATCTAAATGCTTTACAACATTGCATGCACCACAAATACACTGTAGATTAACTTTGTGATATGACAATAAATAGTGGTAAAGAGTGGCTTCTTCCCCCCCCCCCCAAAAAAAAAAAAAAAAAAAAAAAAAAGTTGTAACTTCTTTAGTGATATTTTACCACAAGCTAAATACTAAGATACAGCTTACTCTCGATACAACGAGCACGGATATAACGAGGTTTCGTTATAACGAGAGAAATCTCTCGGTCCCAAATGTTTCTACATGCAAACCTATGGTGCAACACGTCGCTTACAACGAGCACGGTTACAACGAGATTTCGTTATAACGAGCTTATTCTGTTGACCCCAAGACAAAGAAAAACATAACAATTGCGTCCCGTTACAACGAGGAAGGATAACTCGAGACATGAAAACACCGGCACCGCAAGGAGCCAGACACGCATATCGTAATACACGGCCACACAACGCAATTGTGTTGTGTGACCGTGTATTACAGCATGTGCACATTTTCTAATACATCACTCCTTCGCGATCGCACATTTTACGTACATTGAAAGCACATGGCTTCCAAGTCCGATCCCATCGCGGCAATCAATGATATACGGCGCGTGCACAGTTTGTGATACATCACTCCTTCGCACAACGTACGTACATTGAAAGCACATGGTTTGCAAGTCCAGTCCCATCGCGGCAATCAATGACACGGTGCGTGCTGAATTGGCATGATTGGGTGTGTGTCTGATGAGCAGCGATTGATTGGGTTTCTTGACAAAAACAAATGTGATCTCGGACGGTTGAAGTATATTTCACGCACTGAAATATGACATTGAAAGATTTGAAGAGATAAAATTCTTCTTGAATTTAGAATACCGCTGGAAATCATCACGATACAAAATGAAATACATGTATGAGCATGCAGGGCAGCGTTAATCTTCTACATGGAACCCCCTCTTAATAATTTTGGAATGACCCACAAAGAAAGTGCAGATCATAACGGTGTTGCTACGTCGTTGTGCAAGACGCGAGCGAGACGCTCTTATCTAACTCCACCTTCCCCTCATATCCCGGCCGTTCAACCCGTTGCGCCGCCTGTTCTCTTGTTTGTCCAAACAATGAAACAGCATGTTTTCTTGTCCAGAAGATTACGAGAACAATTGACCTATTAATTAACTGCAAAATAACGCCCATCGTATCGGGAATGGTCTGTAATTCATTGAATGCAATTAGTTATTGAAACGTCAAAATGTATCAAGGTAGGATAATGTATTGAGCAAAGATAAATCCCCTTTTCAGTTTGAAAGCGCATGTCCCTTTTCAGTTTGAAAACGCACGATCCAATCCCCTTTTTTTCAGTTTGATAACGCATGTTTCCAAGACGGCTATGGATATGAAAACATAGTAAAACACAATGAACACACAAGCACACATGTTTTCAATGTATTTTATTGTTTTTTATTCTGTTTGGATACAACGAGGTTTCGTTATAACGAGGAAAAAGCCCTGGTCCTGACGACCTCGTTATATCGAGAGTAAGCTGTATTACAATAGTCTGAACTCCTCATTTTACAACACATATATCAAACTCACAATTTAATTTTTGCGTTTTGAATGTGCTTGCATTGCTTGGTTGGTGAGGTATTATTCTCAAATTTCATTGTAAATGTTTACAGAGTACAGTCCTGGAAGGGACTGTGGGATTCATTCATTCTGAATTTATTTCAAGAGCGTTCCTCTGAAAGAATGAAATGGGTCCATATCTATAGACAGGTGGTCTTTCTATAGAGTTGGTTGCCAGAGCCATATTCACTTTATTTGGATGTATTTCAGTATACTACCTACCACTTGCTTCAACACTAGATGCCAAGGACAAGTCCATCCCTTCAGAAATTGCATCCATCGACGTCCCTCCACTTGTAGGCGAGGTCTCGGTAGAAAGTGCGGGATCTGTGTCCTTCTCTTGCTCAGCTGCTTCGTCGCAGAGCGAGTAAACTCTCACAATAGATGGCATGGTGAACTCCTCCTGGGACGGGTCGCCTTCCGAAGCACAGTCTGTTGCGGAATCCCTGCGACTGGCCAAGGGATGACCATACCGAGGGGGAGAGAACCTGGTGACGGTGTGAGCCCCGTCCTGTTGGTCATCCTGTGCTGACGACTGAACGTCCCGCATGTAATCCAGACACTCCTGGCTATAGCTTGTGTTGTGGCCACCTTGGGGAGAAACCGCAAAACATTCAAAACTGCTATGAGACTGGCTAGTCCTCTCTACCTTTCCCTAATTTGAGGAATGGCATCATGTGCCACTCATAAGATCTTCTGGCAACAATTAATCTCAACTGGCATAGCCATGCATACTCACGGTCTTAATCACCCTACTTATAAGCAGCTAGAACATAAGTTTTAATGTTAGTTTCGATAATAATAATTCAATTGTTCTTTGAATGTTTCCATGGTGAGAGTGTACTAATAAATACCACTTAAAAAATAGTAAAACTTTCGGTAACACTATTAAAATCTAATTTAATTTGATAATTTAAGTTGGTTCCCAATCAATACATTATGGGCCTCCACAGAATAATCTATAATGAATTGATAAGAGGCAATTCACTTTGAGCCTCAACAGAATTGTCCATTAACTGTTTTGTGTCCATGCAAAAAAAAAATCATGCCTTCTATGACAATGAGCACACTGTGCATCATACCCAGTAAAGAAAATTGAATCTTCTGTTTCTTTCGTGTTTTGCATTGCAGGGGATGTATCACTGAGACCCCATGGCATTTCTTTCACTGGTTCTCACCTTGGGACACCCAATGCTTCATGGCGGAAATTTCCCCAGCAACATAGGCCTGCTTCCTCTTCCGTGCTCTGGGAGTTTCCCCTTTCCCCTTGCCTGTATCAAATGCCCCCACTGACGAGTTTGACCTCTTGCGAGGCGTACGTGTAGGGGCAACCATTGGTGGGGCATTCAGCATGTCCGTGAGAATTGGCGAAGCCACTGGGATATCGTCTACAAGTCTCGCAGCACTGGGTGGCAATTGTTGAGGCAGACTGGACGCGTTGGACAAGTTCTGATGGAGAGGGTCTTGGGCGGGATTTGCGGGGATTCCGCTGTTCAGCTGGGTCGCTTCAGAAGAACATCTGGGCTCTGGCGTATGACATGCTGAGACATCACGGTCGCGAATCTCTTCCAGACTCTCCCTGTGGTGGCATCCACCTTCTTCCCTTAGGACGCGTTCCTCAATGGCAGCCACCTCCTGCCAGTGCTTGTCAAAGGGGAAGGGGTTGAGCTCCGAGAGCCGACGCCTCACAGCCAGGGGGAGGGGGGGCCGCTTTGTGTTCTTATTGAAGATGATGCGCCTCTTGCTTCTCACTGGTGTCTCGTTGGACGGTTGGGAGGGGGAGATAGACGGCCGTTTTGTGGTGTACTTCGCGCTTCGGTTGATGCTGACCGAGCTGTAGGGCAGGTGCTTCTCAGGTGAACGGTCTTTAGCCTTCTCAGGTGACCGGTCTTTAGCCTTCTCAGGTGACAGGGCTTCAGCCTTCTCAGCTTTTTCCTGCTGTCGTGTAGAGAAGAAATGGGGGCATTTACTCACTATGTGGCATAACACATCTTGTGGCATTTGCACAGTAAGTTTTTGACACTAGGGACCCCCTGGGTGAAATAGATCACACAGATCAACAATTTATCTGGTGCAGAACGGGACCATTAAAGGAAGACCTTCCAGTCATAATCAAAACGATCGTCTTTGCACGTTGTAGAAAAGGCATGCTGGGTTCAGAGGATATAAGCAAAAGGGGCGAAAAGGGGAACTGCAGGAAATCAGAACTGTACTTAAATTTATTGCTTCAACACTAGTTTCAGGAGAGAGGAATTGGGACAAGATGGAAGTAAACTGACATTCAAAAGTGTCAGGTTTTTTCTTTGCAATACAATGCGAGACCAGAACTCACCTGTAAACGCTGTCGCAGTTCTGAAACAAGTTGAAGAAGAGATTTAAAAGCCTTTGCTTTTACAGCTTTTCCTACAAAAAAAAAAAGAGCACAAATGGTGATGAATTTAACTTGTCAAAATATGTGCATGGTACATGTATTGGCAAATGGGTAAGCATCTAGCCATTGAAATTCCTCAACTCTACAAATGGCATCAATAAAAATGAAATAACATATCAATTTGACAAAATATACTGAATTCTAATGAAATCCAACTTTCAACAATCTGTCTCTCAATTTTTTTTTTTTTTCAATCAAATACCTTTTAGTTCGAGGTTTATTCACCATTCATCCTACACTGTACATGTACAT
Organism: Arbacia lixula; assembly: GCA_963669155.1. Taxonomy (NCBI): domain Eukaryota; kingdom Metazoa; phylum Echinodermata; class Echinoidea; order Arbacioida; family Arbaciidae; genus Arbacia; species Arbacia lixula. The sequence goes on from OZ022591.1 coordinate 13,907,547, forward strand.
AAATGAACATTCCCTCTCTCATTTCTTGGGCAAGAATATAAATTGATGTCAAAATATCTACTAGGTAATTTTTTATCTGGTGACTTGCAAGAACCTACTTTCATGTGGAAGATAATTAACAATGACAGTGACAGAATTGAAAACGTCTTAGTAATCAATACAAGCTCGCGCAATATGAATGTAGAATTACCTGAAGATTGCTTTGGAGTCACTTCACAGGTGCTTTGGTCCACTAGGGCACTTCCTTCAGGCTCTTGCTTGATATGAACGACTGGTCCTTCAGGTTGACAGGTGTCAGCCTCCGTGTCAATTGAGGAAGCTACTGACTGCACAGGACTGCAAATACTGGCAGATGAGGTAGTTGGTTTGATTAAAACATTAGCAAGTTGTGCATCTGCAGCTTCAGTATATTTTCCCTTAGTGGCTATGTCAGTTCCTTCCCCAGCTGCTTGCTCAAGCTCAGAGGTAGCTGTTTCACAAAGAGTATGGTCCTTCACCACAGAACTTTTTGAAGGACTGATTGAAGAAGAGATGACAATGTCTTCTTGCATGCTAGGACGTCGAACAGTCTGTCCTGGCACTTTGACAGGAGTCGCTTCACTGCTGTCCAGTGGAGCAAACTCGACACCAGATATAGGAGGCTTGCAAGATTCATCTTTAGTTGTGTCAGCATGGGCAAGTACATCAGTTAATGATTCATACATAGGAAGGGATTGATTGCGCTCTGGAAAGTTTCTGGAAGGAGAAGGAGTGTCTCTGGTTTCAGCAATGGAGGAATTACTTTTGTCCACTGGTGAACTACCTATCGTGGTGTCGTTTGGACCATCTTGATGAGGAGAAACAGGACCTGATGAGCATGACGTTCCAGGATATGGGAGGGTTGTTTCTGAACAGAACAGCTCCTCAGTATCAGGATGATCCTGTTCCAGTTCAAATTCTTCATCATCACAAGTATCTTTCCCTGCACTCATGGGTCGCATGTCCGAATCCAAAGACTTGGATGATGCATCAACTGAGACAGCATCAGACTTTCTGTCATGCTTTAACTCATCACGGCAGGCTGCATTGTCCAGAACATCCTGGACCTTAAGATGATCATCCTCACCTGTGTCGCTTGGACCCTCACAAAATGAAAGTTGAATAGGTGATGAACTTCTGTTACATGATAGGCTATCTGTATCAAGATTGTCACAGGTGTCAGAGAACAGACGTTGACTTTTAGCATGACTAATCGATTTCTGGCCTTTATCCTCATTTTGGGGAGAACAGAGGCGGCTGCTTTCAGAGGGAGGCTTTCCAACGAGGCGAAAGATATCATCACTGCTGCAGTTCTCTGTGCTCTGGAGATCTCCTGGACTGGTTTCAACTGCTGTCTGGTTCGCCTTCAAGTCTAGCAGCTTTTCAGAAGTATCATCCACTTCTTTTTCTGCTAGCGTCTCCTTGATGGGTGTAAGGACATCACTGCTACTAAGCTGATTTTCATCAAATGTCCCAGTCCTAGCAGGGACAGCATCACTCTCAACATTTTTACCCATGCTTGATGTGGTGCATCTGGTTTGGTTCACAGCTGGCGATTGAGCTAGTTCCTTGACATCTTGCACATCTGATTCAGGCAGGTTCTCTACAACCTGCACAGGGTCAGCCAAGTCTTCAGGACTGCTGTTGACAGCTACATCTTGTTCTGTGGAAGCACTATCCTGAACTGATGTGGGACTCTTGCACTCCTTGGTCAAATTACTACTGGCCGCATCTTCAGCACTAGATGCAGGATGTGACATAGCAACTGTTTCACAAGATTTCTTCACAGGAGAAGATTGAAAGAACTTGTGCTTCTCTGCTGGCTTGCTGTCCAGGTTGGTTGCTAGATGGTCCATCACCTTGGAGTGCACACAGACTCCAGAAATGACTTCTTCTACAGTTCCAGGTTGTTCTTTCTGTGGTGAGGGAAGAGCACTGGATTCCTCTCCATTTATGCAATTGTCATGTTTTGCAGAGACCTCGCTTGTTTCAATACTCCGTGGGATAATTGGGGTACTAGTGCGACTTGTACTGTCAAAAGAAAGTTCTCCATCACTGCACATTACTTCATCAAGTACTACAAAAGCATTAGACTGATCATGCATATCTGGTAAGGCAATGACTTCTTGGTGAAAACTGTCATCACAGGGTCCACAAATGTCCTCACTTTCATTCTCATTCCTTCCAAGTGAACTGGTGTCCTCATCAGCTTCAACACCTCCATCAATGTCATTTACATCTCTTTCACATAAGCTAGGATCATGATCTGTCTTCAAATCACCAGGCAAGATAACATTCTCTACATGACAAGCATCATCACCAGCTTCAAGATCTCCATCACAGTCTTTGTCAGCCTTTTCACCTGAGCTGGCAACATGATCCATGTCTCCAGTATCCTGCTTTACACCTTCCATGCTCACAGAAGAACTCACTTCACAAGTTTCGTCTTCCATGATATCCTGTACTTCTAATGAATTGGACAGCTGTTCTTTCCCTGGTGATGATGCAACCTCAGGGCTACTCAAGAATGGAATCCCTTGTTCAGGCATATCAGCATCTCGTCCATGGCGCGGCGATGACAGCACATCCCACAAAGATCTCCCAGCATCTGAAGGCTTCTCTAGCTTACCAGTATCTATGTCCTTCAGGTGTGCAATATCCTCTACATCCATCTTTCTTGCTTTCTTCCTTGGACTTGTTTTGCTGGAAACTGTGACCCTCCTTGTATGCATCTCTGGAGAGATGTTGATCTTGACCAAACTGATGCACAACTCCTTCTTAAACAAGAAACTGGTGTGATGAGAAGACCAGTAGTCATTGTCAGAAGTCAGAGGTAGAGTCCTTTTCACTGCATCAATTTTGTCTGACAAAGTCACAAATTCTTTCCCTTTTCCATCGTCACAGTGATTCATGTTAGAGTCCAATTCAGGACCTGCCCAATCAACATCGCTCTTTTTATCTGAAACCTCATCCTGCATGCCATCTGCATCTGACATGCAATTTTCTTCTGCGACAGTAGAAGATATGACAGAGGACTGACTTGATGAATTACTGGTGTCCAAAGCATCCGGTGACAACGCAGGTTGACCTTTCCCCTTTTCTGCCTCACGGATATGACGGATCTTTCTCAATGGGCCATCTGTGATCCTCTTCTTTAAGCGATTAACAAACACTTCCTTCTGTCTCTGTCGCACAATGACTGGTATTCTTTGCCCCATCAGTGCTTTCACTTGCTCTTTGTTTTTGCAAAGGTTGTTCTCTTGTGCATCCACTGGTACAGGAGTTCCAGGTAGACATGAACTTGCTTTTTTTTTCTTGTCACCAGCTAGTTCTGCTACTTCTACTCGTCTTTTAGTCACTTTCTGCTTGACATTGGATGATTTTACAGACTCAGCTCCTACTTTTGATAACGAGAAGGCAGAAAACACCCCTACTCTTGAACTCTGTTTATCAATCGGTGTCCTTGTGAGTGAGTGCTGGTCCTTTGTGGGAATAACGGGAGCTGTGCTAGTATCACAAGCAGCAGGTGTAACTGAAGGTTTCTTTTTCCTGTCAGCCATCTCGGTACTCGCAGGGTTCCTCAAGCACCGCTTCTTTGAAGGTGAAAGTTGGTCCTTAAGTGTTTTACGCACTTCTTGAAAGGCAGGGTTAGGCAATGATTTCTCTTTCCTTTTGTCTGACTCTGCTTTTCTTAAAGGGAATCCTTTCTGCTTCTCAGGTGACTTCTTTGAAGATGAAAGCTGGTCCTTTGGAGAACTTGGACACAGTCCATGAGATCCATTGCTTTGTGATATTTTGGTAGCTGTACTGGTATCACAGTCAGCAGGCGAAATTGATGGTTCCTCTTTCCCTTTTTCCATCTCAGAACTCGGAGAGGTCTTACCTACAGGGGCTCTGATTCGTAAGCTCTTTTTTTCAACTAATTCGTTTGACAGTGAAGGATTTGAAGACACTCCACGAGATGCAATGTTTTGTGACGTGTTGGACGCTGCACTTGTATCACAAGCAAGAGAAGTAAGTGGTGGCTCTCCTCTCCTTTTTGCTCTCTGAGAGGTCACAGGGACAACAGTACTCTCTTCTCCCTCACAAGTGTAGTTATCTTTCACATCGGCTTCACCTTGCCGTCTTGGTTTCATGCCATCCAATCTTGAAGTCTGATTCTTCTTGGGAGTTCTGACAGAGGGCATTGCAATATTCCTTTGGACTCTTCGGTGATCAAGATTGCGCAAGTTTTTTTCAGCTGCTCTATGCTGTAAATACAACTCCATTTTGACTTTCTTGGGTTTCTTTTCAATTTGAGCATCAGAATTCCCATGAGCTTTCTGCTCTATCTTAGAGACTGTAGCTTTCCGAGTTTGTATGTGTAATTCTCCTGCTTCACAGGCATTAGCTGAGGCCACACGGTTATGGCAGGTGTCACTCTCAACAGTATGCAATTTTTGGCTCAAGTTCAAATTAGTCTGCACTTTGACACCGGCGTTCATGATTGCAGTATTTTTTACTTCATGAGGATGACTCTTTGTAGATTGCTGCACACCCGTTTTTGTTTTCTCAACCATTTGCACTTTCCTAAGACATGATTTCAGTGGATGCTGAGGATTTCTTTTCATTTCCTTGATACTCCTGTCAAATTTCTCAACATTTTGCTCCTCACGACACAATTCATGTCCATGCCGATGTCGTCCAACATCACGAAAGCGCTTCTTTCTTTGAGAACTATCGTTCGAAGCCAGCAAGAGAGATTCCATGTGTTGCTTATAGGTTGCCGCTTTTTCAGTTCTTTGGGCAGAATTGGATTTGCCAGTAGGTCTGTGATGACTCTTGACTCTTTCTTTGTTCGTGTCTTGTGTCGTCAACCTCTCATTGTCACTGGCAATTTTTTGCAACACTCCGCTGCCCTGCTTTATGGTCTGTGTGACGTGGGACAGCTTCCTGTCAGCCACTGCCAGCTGTTTCTTTGCTGCCTCTACTCTCTGTTTCTTCTGCTTGAGATGGAGCAGTTCTTGTCTGTTGGACACCCGGATCCTGTGCCGATGGAACCAGATCCAAACCATGGCTGACGGCAGACCCACCTTCGAAGAGATGACATCCACTTGGTTGCGGCTGGGAGTCGCATTGAGGTCAAACCAGACCTGGCGTTAAGAAAAGCATAAGAAAATCATTTAAATTTTTCACACGTTATACACATTTACAGTAGGTCTGTTAATACCATTTCATGAAGCAACTACCAATCCTAAAACACACACGATGGGCATAAATGTTTTTTTCTATGTTTGAATTCCTTAAAGTTACACTATAAAGTCCAAGGAAAAACAAAGCAAATTATGTTGTGATGTCTATAAAGACCACCTGTCCATAATGGATAGACAGGTTTTGTTGCATTGCATGGAAACTGCTCTGCAAGAATGAAAAGCATGACCTTGTATGTAAAGCCAAGACAATGGACAGGTTTAGCGATGTAGAGACCAGTCGTGTGAGATTGATTACACTAATTACACTACTCATACACTATTCATACACCCATGTCCGACTTGGCCGTCTTTATGGTGAGTGGGTGAAAAAAAAAAAAAAAATTCACGTAGCAGTCAGACACAATAGGATGAGGAACGATGGGGTTGGAACATCAAGCCACACACAATTCCACCCCACCACCCCGCCCCCACCCCCCCCCCCCCCCCCCCCGGATATTGGTGTACCAAGTGTAGGCCTAGTCAATTGTACGCGACTGCTACAAGTTGACACTATACACCGTAGATCCTACCAGGGGGGTGTTTCACCAAGATGTTCGTAAGTTACAAACGACTTGCGATCTCTTCTTGTGCTAAATGTGATACCACACTTTGTTCATTGAGAATCACATTTAGCACAATAAGGGATTACCAGTCGTTCGTAAAGTCGTTCGTAACTTACGAACAGCTTGGTGAAACACCCCCCAGGTCATGCAGTCTTGGGGACAGACTCTCCTTCATATTTATACTTACTTTCAGCTCCTCCAGCTGGTCATTGGTCATGTTGCGAGCGGCAGGCATGATGGCATCTGTTCAATAAGTTAGTTCCTGATGAATCTGTATATCAAAAGGGGAAACAGGGAATAGAATACTTGGTAACAAAATGGGAAATTCCACAAAAGAACAAAGAAGTACCCTTCTGACACTCAATAATTCTTTCTAAATTAGTAATTTAGTCAAAAGAGATGTGGCTAGACTAGCCCCGGGGCTGCTCCCGCGAACTAGTACTAGGGTCCATGCACAAACATACATCAGACAATTTTGTGTTGTGGTTAACATTAACTTAAGTAGACTAAACTAGGAATGCAAATAGTTTTCTGCCTAGATTAGAACCAGTTGCCACTTCCACTCAGATATACCAGGTTGACACAAACATCTAGACCACTAGGAATCATCCATTGTGTCGTCAAACTCAAACTCCCACTCGTAACATGTTTCTCACACTCAGTAACATACCAAATAGTACTTGTCAAGTCTTGTTGACATATTTACATATTGACATACTCGTCTGAACTTAAGTATTCAAGACAGACACTCTTAAGCTGTAAGGTTATAGCCCTGCTAGACAGGAATAACCGTCTCATTCGGGGCATTCTTTAATCGACATGACATTTTTGGACATATAGGGCGTTCAGAGGAGCCAGATGCAATATCAGCGGATCCAACGTCCTACAGTCTTTACAGAGACTGATTGTTCGGTCTATAGCCCTGCTTGCGTTCACCTCACCCACCGGTCCATAATCTATTCTTACCTTGGCTTAACTTTGTTTTAAGTCGAGACTGAGTTAACGTTACATTTCCACGGTGTCCTCTATCGACGCAGCAAGCACATTTTCAAATGATTAACTCCTGTCCGAACTTAAGTTTCCAACCGAGTCAAGGTCTAACTACCTCCCCACTTTGTCTACTCTTGACTTTCTGTCTTTGGAATAACCAGCAACATGTGGCTACTTGTACCGCAAAAGCGAAACGCTAAACATCCATCTTTCCCCGACCGACCTCAAGTGAATGACTAGCTTGTGCAACCTGTACGAGAAAGTTCCTTCACGCATGAACGACCTTAACACGGAGCTACATAGTACATGTAGCTAACTGTACTGCGCGCTACCCCGGCCGGCCCCGCGAAATCGTCCAGCCGGCTAGCCCTGAATAGAGCGCATTCTTTAGGTTGCTAAGCCACTGTGGGCCAATCACATCCAGCTGACTGAAAGTACGCTTACGACGTAGGCGAGACAACAGAGTCTTTGTGTGGGATTACGTAATTTAATCAACCATCGAAAGGTGGTGAGGAATGCCCCTAACGACATTGTTTAAACCCAGTAATCATGCCTGAATGGCTTAACTTGTAAAACAGTTTGTGTAATGTATTCAGTTCACAACTAAGTGCCTAGTAAGGCGTTCATGAGCAAATTATTGAAGGATTCAGATTCAATGAAATGAATGGAATGCGCTTTCTGTTGTTTTGCAAATCCTCCGACAAGCTTTTGGGCTGTCCGCATGAGTAACGTTTTGTTTCAAAGCGTGCATAATATGTGCTTTTATACATAATAAAAAGAATGCATAGGCCTCCTTAGTCAAACTTTTTAAAAACTCGAACACAATTGAAGTTCCAGACCCCCAAAACCGGGAAATGTTCGGCACCGACTGCTACTATAGAATGAACTGGGTCTTTGTGACATCAGGGAGGTGTTACGAAGGAGTAGAAACTCGAGCATGATATATTCAAACATCTGTATGGGTTCTAAAGCGTGCTCATGAATTTCAAAAGCATTCCATAATCATGACAATGCTTTGAGGTTCCATGTGCCGTGCCGACATTTAGCTGATGTCAACTTGAAAAGAAATTTCTTTAATTTCCCATTTGTCTGTAGACGTTTTGTTTTTGACAAATTTGTTTGCAAACTTAAAGGAAGTTAACGGCTGATAATGACAGATCCTTTACTCTGCTTTTGTTTCGAAAAGTATTGAGGAATCATTAAAAATCGGACAAATAAGCTATTTGTATTACTTACAAAATTGGCCAATTTCTTCACTTTCCGACAACTTGTGCATTTGGGGGATTCAACCACTCTCAAAATGATATATTAAGCTGTGTATTATTATTAACGGCGTTTGTGTGTGTTTGCGTGAAACAGAGATATTTCATTTGAAAAACTTATCTATTTGTGTTTGCTGATACCTGTTATGCTCATGGAAGTGTTAATGCTATTAACAGAACGGGACAAGCGAAATGAGACTGTACATTTCTTTTGTTCTCTCTGAGAATCCGTTGCCACACAATCATATTCATAATTGTTCAAACACCTGAAAAGCACCTGTTGAGAACACATAACTTTTCAGCGGCTTGGCACATGGGTTCAAAGGAAGAAAGTTGCTTCATATCCTTCCATAACACATCCCTGATGTGAACTCCACCTATGTTGCTTGTAGGAACCATTCCGCATGGTAATGAAGGAGAAACACATGTGTTTTGACCATTTTGACCACATGTCAAAACGTGTTTTGACCAACGTCCATCAGATGATACTATGCAGATGTTATGTCCTTGGTAGCTGTTAAAGTGCCCTTGGTGGGCACTCTACCAGACAGTACATTAACATATAGCGATAAGGGAGGATAGTTCTGTGTCCAGACACAGAGCTGATTGGCTAAAAGTACTTTCTTTTTCTCTATGGTATGCTCCCAGACAAGGGGTAACATAAGGTCATGTGATACCACTCCACATGTTTCCGGCACTGAAAAAGCAATCGGTCCAGTCAAGAGAAGACAGATTGGACACGATGTGCTGACTCTACATTCCTTAACTATTTCTTGATGTAGGATTCCGATTCTCAAATTGCTAAGTTCCAAGCGGTGAATTAAATCTTTACTTTCTGTTTTTAGTAAGCATTTAATGATTGACATTTTGGAGGTGCCCAGAGTTGATGGGCAATCACAGCAGAAAAGGCAGTGGATTGGGAGGAGAGGCCGAATACGGGCCTACTGCTGAGCGTCATCATATTATTCCGTATACTCTGAATATAAAGCCAAAAGAAACTTGCTTTGTACCAGGGGGGTGTTTCACCAAGCTGTTCGTAAGTTACGAACGACTCAGTTACGAACGACTGGTGATCCCTTATTGTGCTAAATGCAATACCACACTCTGTTCACTGAGAATCTGACTTAGCACAAGAGGGGATCACCAGTCGTTCGTAAAGTCGTTCGTAACTTACGAACAGCTTGGTGAAACACCACCCAGGGACGTGAGAGGAGAAGATGCGGTGTCATTTGATTTATTTCATTGTGTGTATTGATGGCAGACCGACAAGCTACCAAGCCAGTGGTATGCGAAGAATGTCCTCTAAACATGCAAGTCAATTCCTGTGTTTTTTTCACGCTACATGTCTGTTAACGAAACTTCACAAGATGGGTTTGGCTCATCGAGGAAAACTTACATTTCAGCCCTGGGCCCTAAATGCGCAATAAACACGCCTACGATTCGTTTGTGTCCGAGATTTCTCCGGCAAGCAACGGAATAGTCGTGGAGTTGTAGGCCGAGACCTAAATCATGATCATCACCTTTGTTGTGTGAATCGACTTTTTAGGAATGCCGCATTCTTGAAACTATCGAGTTGTTGCTAGACGAACAAACCTCAGTGTTTCGAGCCATGCAGTGAAATAATATCCCTAATAACTCCATGGTGAAGCTCTTGAAGTTGGGTTACATGAACAGCACGTCGTGTACAGTATACCGTTTGCTTATAGGCATAGGCCTGACCTGATGTCGTTGTCTCCATTTTAACTACATTAAAGGGATAGTTCACCCTTCAATAAGTTTGGTTTCAATAAAAGGAGACACATGAAAGAAACATATAAGCGAAGTTTTTTTTTATGAAAATCCGTTAAAGGATAAGAAAGTTATCATCTTTTGATTTTCTTTATTTGTGACGTCACGTGCGAGGTACTCTAATAACCTTCTTTTTCTTTGACTGCTGTGACCGATTGTCGTCAAACCTTTACTGATAATTATGTTTCTTCCGTATGTCTGCTTCTATTGAAACAAATACAATATCCCTTTAACTGGGCTATGGGAGGATGAAGGATGCAAATCCATTCATATTTTTCTTCTGCAAAAGTTTTCTGTAGGCCGAAATGATTTTCGACAATAGCACCGATCCAGACACAGCCACATTGTAAGATGTTAGAAACTTGAAATGAAGAAATTTGTATTGTTTGAGTGTCAAATATTTCAAGTTGCAGAAATTAACATTCCAAAGTAAAGGCAGTACATGTACAACAAAATTGCTTTTACCTATTGACCTGACACCATATTGGTCGACCGCCCAATGGGTCTTCCTTATCTATTTACCTGGTATGTTTATTGTCCTGGGAAATGCAAATACTTATCTGAAGAAAGCAGGCCTGTTTTTTTTATAGGCCTACTTCATAATCCTCGTTCTTAAACAATCAGCCCTGTGTCTGGACGCGTATATTTAACACCTCATTTTTTTATGCTGATAAAACTGTCTGGGACAGACCAGCGAAGGACGCTAGATATCCCCATCTTGACGCCCCCTCCCCCCTTAAGTCCTGTCCCTCGATCGTAACACCTATAAAACACACACACAAAAAAAAAAAACATGTTTAGTGGAATTCATCATCAGCGGCATTGCAAACCTATGAACTCTTTTATCCATGAATAAGAACCCTTGATCGTAACGTCTTTAAAACACGCACACACAAAAAACATGTTCACTATTGTTCAGTGGAATTAATCACCCACGACATTGCATAAACTCCTTTATACATGAATACGAACCCTCGATCTTTAAAACACGCGCACACACACAAAAAAAAATGTTCAGTAAAATTGAATCACCAGCTGCATTCATCCTCCTTTCGTCATGAATACAACATTGTTCCCGACTTCCCACCAGGATTATGCACATTAGAATTTAATCTATGCATGTCATGGTGTAAAACTTGATAATTCAATAGTTGCAACTCGAATCAAGCTGAAGTCAGACTGAGATATCAACAAGAATTTATTTGTGCAATGACCCTTAAGATATTTCATTAATTTTTCACTGTTTGAAAATGGCGAAGAACAACGTGTCTGTATCACATAATTAATTCAGAACCGAATACCCCTTACATTGTTTACTACGAGTTGCAAAAAAAAAAACTTTTGAAAAAAAGGCTACAATTCAAATAAAGCTGAAATTGAGACTACATGCAGTCAAAGGATGTCATTTTTCAACTCAGGTTTCGTTACATTTGAAGATGATAAATCATCATTTTGATTTTAATCCCTGTAATTATTTAATGAGATTTTCATTTTTGGCCAAATCGAGTGTATCAGACAATCAATTCCAAACATAACAGTGATCAAAACTGACAATTTTATGAAATATTCACAGATTTCCGATTTAAGCTATTACAAGAAAAGTAATTAATAATTGTCACAAAACCTGCTTCTACACAATTTGACATTCCTTGTCTTTATGATGTGTCAATTTCAGCTTGATTTGAGTCTAACCAGCTGCAACCCCCTGCTTCAACTAGAGGTACTAGAGGTGACGCATAGATACAGACAATTTATTGGTTACAAGTTATATGAAGTAGGCGGGACAAGAAAGTACAAAATATCTTTGGTCTAGGTCTATATGCACACATTACAGTTTATTTGGAATTCTACTACTGGACACGGACTCTGTATTTCCTCAAATTCCTTTGTCCCATTCTTCATTTCTGGTCATTCTCAAGATAAACTAAATCTCACAGTCCCGATGATTTAAGACAGCATCCGAAACCCACTAAGGTCAAGTACTGAGAATCCGCCCCCACATATATAAATGCCAGCGAACAATAATGTTTACAAATTTATCTCCTCTCTTTTTAGGGTGGGACATTGTGTCTTTGTGTTAATCTGTCAACACAATACATGAGTAACACTCCCCAGACCCCCTTAATTTATACTCTGGACATCAACAATAGTGCTTAAGCTTCCCTAATCATAATCTCCTCTTTGACATATCAGCTACCTAATTACTTGTGGGAAGCTTTTCCAAGTTTCCACTGGATTAACAATTATATTATCTGTTTTTGCTCAAAACAATGAAAATCAAAGATGTACCTGTCACTACCAGGTGTCTGGTATCAAAGAAGAAACCAAGAAAGAGGGGAAAGAAAGAAGTCGGAAGTAGTCAAAGGTGAATAACCCAAGGGGAAAAGAAGAGGGTCAGAAGTGTGGGGGTGTGAGTGATGGAGAAAGACAGAGAGAGAGAGAGGGGGGGGGGGGTGGGGAGAGAGAGAGAGAGAGAGAGAGAGAGAGAGAGAGAGAGAGAGAGAGAGAGCAAACAGAAACTAACTTACTTCCTGCCCATACAGGTATGTCTTAAAGTCGTAACATTTATATGATACATTTATATCGATCTTCTTACATTCCTTATATGTGAATATAGTCGTAATCAATAATATAGCGGTATATTCATACCCGCTTCATGAGTTACAACTACATGTAATTTGTAATTATTTGGTCACATGACGTAACTTTGCCACGGACAAATTCATGGCTGTTTGGAGTGGAAACATTTCAGTATCAGGCTACTATTCAAGTATTCATTATAATGTCAAACCAAGAAGTGTTGAAAATATTCATACCCGCTTCATGAGTTACAACTACATGTAATTTGTAATTATTTGGTCACATGACGTAACTTTGCCACGGACAAATTCATGGCTGTTTGGAGTGGAAACATTTCAGTATCAGGCTACTATTCAAGTATTCATTATAATGTCAAACCAAGAAGTGTTGAAAATACAAATGTATTTCTTTATATTATACCACGGAAGAGTTGGGTATACGTGCCTACAGCTAGATAAAATCTCTGGGCACCAGTTTTATCTCTTTTTCTCAAAAGTTTTTCCTTAAGTGCTTCTCAGAATACGAATTCAGCTTGTTTGCAATAGTTGAACTTGTGCATTATAAGCCATCTTCATAAAGGATTTACATAAAAGGGAAATTCAACCCTGAACTTCCTGATAAAGGGATAGTTCACCCTAGGCCTGAGTCGAATCGATTATTAAGCCGGTGTTCGATCGAAGAAGTCGAACTCCGATTTCGTTTTGATGAATTCGATGCATCGACGAAATTACCAAATTGACTAGAAAGCACAAAATCTTTTGTTTGATAGTCCTGTTATACACAATTTATCTTAATATTTTTTTAATTAGTTTAATTTGCTTACTTGGTTCCTACTCTCTTTTGTGAGTTTTGAAGGTAGCACATCAAGAGAACGAACTGGTCGCTCGATGATCAAGCAGCTACTACATACTTGGCTTCTTTTCGTTCACTACTATATACCGCGCAATGCCACAACGAACACTTGTCTGTATAGACTGTGTACAACGGATAGCATCGTGTGTTGTGAAAACCCGGAAACAGCACAGTGGCGATTGTGCGTAAGTTCGCTCATTAAGGCTCATATGCATACACGCTGCCAACAGACTGGTAGAGCGCACGTCTTCGTACAGCGATTCGGAGACCGCTGATTGGTGCATCGCGTAGATCATGTCATGACCACGTGGTCGCTAATCGATAGCGATAACGATATCTGGTCACGTTGTCCGAAACCCGGAAGCCAATTGACTTTGTGCACGTTACACGTTACAACTTACACGATGCCATATTGACGCTAATTCTTAAGATTTTGACGGAAAAGCAAGAAGTTATTGAAATTCGCTTACATGTGCGATATCGGTGAGAAAATAGATTCTCCGAAAATACCTTTCATAACTCATATAAAATAAAGGAAAGTGAAATTCTAGGTCGATTTTGATACGAGGTGATAGAGAATTGCACACTTATTTTGGTGGAATACTGTGTGGGGAAATGGAAGGATTGCACTGCGCACGCTTACTATATTTTCATTCATAAATTGGCTCTTGGCAGTGGCTGAATGACGTCATGTAATACGCAAAATGTACACGACCGCTGGCGTTCGCACTCCGCTATCCGTTGTACACAATTTGTTAATGTGCCGTCGATGCATCGATGTTCGATCGGCGCAAAGCCATCGAACACCGGTTTCTGAAAAAATCGATATGACTCAGGCTTAGTTCACCCTGAAGATAAGTTGTTTCAATAAAAGCAGAAACATGAAAGAAATACTACTAGTTAAAGGGCATATACTGTACTGGGAAGGCAAAAAAGCCTTCAAAATGTAATTGTTAGCAATCTTCTTGCCAATCGTCTTAAATTCATGTATTGTCTATTTTAGAAGCTTGCTGAAAGTTGTTTGCCTTCAAATGATCTACATTTCGAGTAATGAGTGATTAAATCACAAATCCTCAAAATGTTCGGGCCGAACATTCTGAGGATTTAATCATTAATCATTAATTACTCCATATGTGGATCATTTGAAGGCAAACAACTTTCAGCAAGCTTCTAAAATAGACAATACATGAATTTAAGACGATTGGCAAGAAGATTGCTAACAATTACATTTTGAAGGCTTCTTTGCCTGCCGAGTACACCTATCCCGATACTTAACCCATTGTTCTGGTGGAGTGAGCACAATCCATCTTGAGTTTGAAACTTTTAAAAACCCTTTATTTTGTTTTAAAAAAAAAATAATAATAATAATAAAAAAATGATAATACAAGTAATAATAATAAATAAATAAACATAAGAAGTCATTTTCATGTCATAGTTGAGTGAATACACTTTAAAAATCGCACAAGAAATGCCAAAATGTACCGTTAAAATGGTATAAACAATTCCCCTTGTGACTTTTGAGAAGTGACAATTTTGCAATTTGGATTGCAATTTTGTGACCCGCAGTTTTGAACCGCGGTATATTTTGTCCAGTTCAGCACGAAACATGATGCTTTTTAGGCTAAAGCATCGTGTTTCATGCTGAACTGCATGGACAATATATAGCGCGGTTTCAAACTGCGGCCTCTTCCCTTTCTCCCTTTTCCCTTTCCCTTTGCCCATTCCTTTGAGCTGTTGTGTAGCAAATACTGCAATAGTTGGACCATGGACATGGACTATGGTTGGACATTCCTTTGCAGATGATCCTTCCCGATGAATCTACACCCTTTTCACGTAGGCTACGTCAGAGCTCTAGTTTTTGTGCAGGGAGGAAAGCCCATTAAGTGCCATTGACCACCGACATTGTTATGACTTTCTCCGTGAAGTGGTCAGCTCGTGTTATAATACCGGGTGACGGCTATGCCCAATATGGTCATTCTCTTTTGACCGGAAACCCAATTCCTCAAAATAAAGGAGCAAGTCACTCTTTCTTGATAATCTTTTTATTCTTATTAAAACTCCTAATTTCTTACTTCAACATCATTACATCATTAAAATCACAATGTTACAACCAACTGCATTTCTGGGTGGACTTTCCCTTTAAAAAAATTCCCTTTGCATTAAGTGCGCGTTATTCATCCTGAACAACAAAATTATGTTCTGTAAAAGCAAGGGGGTAAGGGGAAACGGAAGAGGGTTTGTGGCCACAGTGGCCCGCTTGTATTCTAAAGCACATGTTGCCATAATGCCATTTCAAGGACCACTTTCACTTCTTGTGATGGCTGTGATAAACAAGCGTAGGCATTCCCGTTTCCATTTGGCCCATGCATGCAACTACAGTCACCTGTTTCATTTTCTCTCTCACTCTCCGGCATGTTTTTACCAGACCTGAACTGGTCAGAGACATTCAAGGTTGTATGAGCCATGAGGGGGGGAAAATGTCGACATAAACAAACCTCCCCGATCCCGAAACTTGCTCCTATATGTGCATGTACATAAACTCCTACCGATGTACAGTATTCATGGACCCAACTACGAACGTGCGTATGCGTAGTAGGGTCCATGTGTATGCGATGTGACGTCATTCTACCCTCTCTGAACTGTGCATACATGTAGTCTCCGAATTCAGATCAATTATTACCAGTAGGTATAGAATCGTAGGTACACCGTACACAACAGGCGAAACACGATTTCGATGATCCACGCAACAATATTTACTGTGAACTGCGTCCTGTTATATTCGTATTTCCTTTCCAACAGGTGTCACGGCCCGGACAGGTGTGTTTTTATCATTGTGTTATGTTTCATCACGGTCCACGGGTCCGAACATGCGCGACTATGTACAGCGACTCATGTACACACTGAACATCGCACCGCGCACCGACCGGACTCGTAACGGAAAACGACAACTTTCGTTCTACGCACGGCTCAAGCTTCATCTTCCACGAAGCACGGCCAACTCATCACAAAGGTATGCACTCATCATGCCCATGTGCCGTATGACTCAGCCAGAGCATGGAAGTAGAAGAGAGTTGATATAATGTGATAAACAATATTCTACACACATTCTGCCAATTTTCTACGTTTTTCACATTGGGCCAATATCATGCAGTCACGAGAGTCAACACATGTGTTATCATTCTTCATTCTTCAATAGGGATAACCACGATCGAAATGACCTTTTTGACATGATACCTCACAGGGCGCGCGCAATCATGGAAATATACAATCTCGGTGAATCCAAATTTCCGGCCCATCTTCCACAACACCATGTATTCGAAGCAGTACATCTTGTAGGAAAGTACATGTACATGATCGAACTCACATACGATAATGCATCGCTGCACATAATTTAAGAGTTATGACCAATCCTATGCAAGAACCATGGAAAACGATACACTTACGAAACTCTATTTTTTGGCGCTGCAGACGTGTCCACATGTCAATATGATATTATCATGGCTTTAGTACATGTTAGTATGTATCATGTGTATGGTCCATGATATTACCAACATAATTCTCCCCCTCTCTCTCTACATAATTCTCCCCCCCCCCCTCTCACACACACACACACACACACACACACACACACACACACACACACACACACACACACACACACACACACACACACACACACACAGACTATCACCCTTGCTCTCTCTCACACACAGAACAAAAACAAAACAATTACACCATGTACACACATGCACACACACAATTCGAAATGTGTGTGTGAGAGAGACAGAGACCAGTACCATGGAGACAAATCTGATCAGACAACTTCACACACACATGCAATGGCAAGCGACATACAGTGACAATACAAAGCATGAAATAAAAGCCATACCTGTATGTGAGTATATTCCGAAATTATGATGTAGGATGAAACTTGATTGTGGGGATTGTGCGCGAACTGGATGCTGCGGCCGTCTTTTCTCACCGACGACTACCTTCCGAATGAACACCTCGTCCTCATGTGTCCACCTACTCACTCACTTAGTGCAATGTGCATTCTCCGTGCCCACTCACTCCCAATCCGATGCGCGGTTTACGACTTGTGGTCAAGAAAAAGTGATCGTATTCGTGGAAACTGCAGACCCTGCTACTGTCTAAACACTGCATTGGGAGAGGCTTATCTCGAGAAAACTCCGCCCATAATCACCATTACGGTCAAGAAAGAAATTCCGGAAGCTTGTGACTCAGTAAACCCATAACAGACATGTCCTATATTGAAGAGAGCTTTTGTTTTGTCTTGTACTCGGATGAAATATAAAAAGTTACTCTGTCAATGGTAAAAGGCCTACATCTGATTGTAAGTTGTAAATTGTAAAGTGTATTATTTAGTCCATTTAAAAGATACATATATGGAAATTCATTTTGTTCACAAGATGTTTGCATTGAAACACATACACAACCATTTTCACAGGCAGATCCAATAACAGACTGCTCCTATCCCCCTTATTGTCAAACCGAATGGTCCTCAACACGGTGAACTATACTCATGAATATTAATGAGTCAGATTAAATGAGACTCTTCGGTATTTGTTTCCATTTAGCTTGCGCTGTGTTATGTAGCAGTTCATCTACCTTTAAATCCTCACCTTTCCCCCATCCACTATTTGATTTATATCAATCTCTGTTTTGTCTCTCCCGCTTCGACCACATTAAGGTCTTCTAAACATCCTCTCACCCGGCCAAACCACACTTGACCCACATTCCATCTATACAAACACTTCCAAGTACTTTCTCTTTGTCTCTTAGTGAAGCCACCAGGCAGAGGCCACGCCCCTAGCACCTCCCATATTCTACATCCTACTCTATTATTACTGGTAGTAATGTTATCATTTATTCCCACTTTGTAAGATTAGCTACCCCCATAAGTTCTTTGGAGCTGTGCCAAACTCTATTGATTTAAATAGGCTAAATATAATTATGTACCGGCTTATATAAGGGGGAACTCGCTCCTCACCCAACAATGCTTACCCCTCACGAAGACTGAATTAAAGATACTGCCACGGTACCCCTCTTGACCATCACAGAGTAAACATAACAGATGGTTCCCAATCCCACGGGCTCATGTTTAGCCTAGGTACTAGGCTGTGAAGTGCATGGACACAACCCAATCTGTT
This sequence comes from Arbacia lixula, assembly GCA_963669155.1. Taxonomy (NCBI): domain Eukaryota; kingdom Metazoa; phylum Echinodermata; class Echinoidea; order Arbacioida; family Arbaciidae; genus Arbacia; species Arbacia lixula. The sequence continues at coordinate 13,926,002 of OZ022591.1, forward strand.
AACAACTGTGTCTCGTAACACAGACTATGCCCCAATCCAATCCTCGTGAGAGGGGAGGAAGCCAGAGGAGCTATGACGTCATTAGGGCGTAGTCTGTGTTTCCAGACTGGGTTGTGTTCATGCACCTCACAGCCTAGTACCTAGGCTAGTGCATGCTCTGTGAAGTATCTTTTCAAAGTTTGTTTGCAAATATTTGTGATTTAGGGCAGATGACTGTACAGTATGATGATGATGGGGAATATACCGTTACCCCCCCCCCCCCCCCCCCATCATCTATTGCGTAATTTTACCCCTAAATCACCCATATTAGCAAACAAACTGTATTTATACATCCTCTTGCTATACATAACATAGCCTAGGTGCTATCGTGAGTCTGTGAGGTGCATGGACACAACCCAGTGTGTAAACAACGCTGTCTGGTAACATAGACTACTCCCTAATGACGTCATAGCTCCTCTGAGGAGGAGCGAGGATGGGATTGGGGAAAGTCTGTGTTACCAGACTTGTATTCAAACATTGAACTTTATAACACTATAGGATATGTATTCAAGAACTTCACTCGGAATTTAGGAACCCCAAAGTGACTTCTGATGCGTTTACATTGACTGTAATACTTTAAGACCAAAATAGTGTCCATAAGTAATTTACGTTTCATACTTGATGAACATCATTTTGGTCTTTTCTGGGTCATTTCTCGTCAGCTTTTGTCACGGAAGATTACACGATATAACCCCCAACTTTTGTTTGCAAAATGTCGAGCGGCCAATTTCTGTGTTATCGAATTCTCACGAGAACGTACATGGCTGAAAGAATAATAAACAATTGGTTAAAGTTGTCCCAGCTAGGTTGACCGGAAGTAAATATTTATGTTTTTTTTCTCCGGTGACGTCATACTTTTTTTTCCACGAAGACGAGCTCCTGGAATGTTTGAGGATAATAACTATTATGTAATAGGAACTTTTTACTTTCTCCTCGGCCTAACGACGTCATATATAAATAACGTTCCATTGTCAAAAGGTCCGAATAGCCGCTTTTAAAACGCGAAGCCCTTCAACAGCTTACCTCGAACAAAAATACAAACTAGACTAATCCAGTCCATCAACTTCTACACTTCCCTACTCTGACAAAAGGAAGCAACTAATAAAAGATACTTTGCTTGTAAATGAGCAAAATGTGTCTGTCATTTGCATTGGCATCAGTGCAACACCACATGTTAGATTCAATATCTCGCAGCAAGATTAATATTTCTTCTCCAGATTTTGGCCGTATGTAGGGAATGCTGGGTACAATCTAAGAGTACCAATAACCCAGATTTGAGTGATTTGTCACTTGCTTCCTTTTGTCAGAGTAGGGAAGTATAAGCGTGAACGTAGGTTAGCCTGGCTTACAAGCTTTTGGACATGTTGATTTCGAACTAGAGAAATATAGCCTAGTATTTACACACAATTAAAAGTGATTATTTCATTCTCGTATTTTCTGCGTCCGTTTGGGCGAGCCCGAAACACAATTGAGAATGTTAAGTCTACTACAGCCAGACCCGTTTATGGAATATTGTACTGTGGATTGAAAATGGCCAACGGTCTGGAATGTCGAATCCCCCGATCGTACGTCGTACAAACGTCATACACTGTGTTGGCTTAGTCTTCGAGCACAGACTCAACTGTAGATCTCACGCAATCCAGCTGTGTACATGTACACTGTACTGGTGTCTTGACTTGATACCTGGATCTCATTGAGAATTTTGCTGCTTTATTTTGTGGTCTCGTGTTTTGTTTCTTATATACACGCATGGTGTTTTTGTAATGCTTTTGAAACATACATTTTTGAGAAATACTAAATTGGTATCTATGTTTTTATGAGAAATAATTAAACCAAGTTGAAAAGAAGAAACCATTTTAGTTATGTGTGCAAATTGTATTCACTTCGTTGAAACAATAGACCGTTTTACTAATGTAGTCAAATTTATGGATGTTTCTTCCCTCGGGGACTGGTAACGAGTTGTTCAATTAACTTGTACGTAACAATGGTATTTCAGCTACATGGAATCCACTTTGCATTCATCAGTTGTTGCTATGTCTGGCAAATCTTGGGCAAGTTTTCCGGTTGCCAGGGGCACCCTTTGGTAAACTGGTATGCATAAAATTGGGATATGTTAGAAAACCGGTCTATTCGTTGATAATGGTAACCCCTAAGCTTGTCCGAGGTTTGTCCACGTAGCAACAACTATAATAGCTTCAGAGTTCGTTCCTCTCATTGAAACTGAAATACGAAATACCGTGAATTGATAAGACGCTACTACGCAGTTGGAAGGAAAGTTTTGAATAAAAAACGAAAATGGAATATATTGAATTGAAATGAAATAGTCTCCTGAATCAGACGCTGCTTTGAGCACGAAGGACATGGAAGTTTGCTTAGGTTTGTCTTGGGTTCTCGTCTCGCTGTCCGACATTTGTCATCATCATGTATCTATTATAATATAGCAATGGTCATATGCGTCTTCTACAAACAAGACTAATTCTCTTCACCAGTCCAGTCCATGATCCATTAGTCTCTTTCACACAGACCCGGTTTTAATCTATAAAACCGCATGCTATGGTAGAGTTTGGATTAGAAATGACCAACCGCCTGAAAGACAGGCTATGCCGACTGACCTAAGGCTACATACTGTTTACTTTGCTCGTAATAAAATGGAAGGTCGGTCGATGTGTCTGGTCACGAGCTTGTCGTCGTAAATCTCATATCTTATATTTCTTTCTACCAAGAATTCAGGTTCTGAAGTAAGTGGAAACTTTACGTCATGATGTAAATGCGTAAAATATCGCAAGACTTGACCAATGGTCATCTGCATTTCTGGCTACTATCCAGTCAACTTAAGGGTCTTCTATGTAGCCTATCATACATGCTGTTATCTTGTTAGTTTGCTTCATTGTGTCGAATAAACAATTTTCGTAATGTATTCACAACTTTCACCCTAACTTTCTAGTGACGTGATAACACTTCTTTTCATTGAATTATATATAAATGAATATATATACAAAAAAAAATCAAACAACCTCTCTTTCATAGATAACCTCGAGCCCAACTCAACATTTACATTGACCAAGTTCTTGGACATTTAATGTTGACGTCATTGTTGATCTCTATTTTTTTCATAGATGATAGATCCCTACTCTCTACTCTGAAATCATGAAACTGAGTCTGACCTCTTCTACGTCACAGCTCTGGTCAAGCTTGACCATGGGTGCGAATACAATTTGGACCCAGCCATAAACCATTTTCTCTCTTCTTCCAATATTCTTCTGGCCGCTCAACTCTAATGAGGTTGACATTTACGATTTGTTAAGGGGGAATGACCTAGGAGATTTAATTCTCGTTTCTTTAGAAACAGTATGCTTTTGGGAAAGTTCTTGTTTGAAATTCAACAAAGAGAAAGTTAAGACATCAAGGGAAAGACTGACGTTAATACAATTAAATCTTTTCTGCTTAAACTATAATTTTGTAATTATTTAATCAGTTGTTATTGTTTTTTTTTTTCATAAAGTAATGGTTCATGATTTTTTACTTTAATAGGGGGGCCTACACCCTACAAGCTTTGCTTTTTAGTTGGCCCTCCTTCCCTTTCAATTTGTATTATCTAATTCATTGTATTATGCATGTTTATTTATATGTATGTTAATCTGTGAAGTAAACTATACCATCATTGTAAAAATTGAAAAAAAAAAAACTATGATGTCACTACAAAACTGCATTAATTTGTCCTTAGACTGACTTCATGTCAGTCGGCTGATAGGTACACCAGCATGTATAAACAGAGGAGCGGGAACAGAAAAGTAATTAAGAGAGAAGGAGAAGATGAGCAAAGGAGAGAAGTCAGTCTAGGTTTGACAGTTGGAGTTCAACTCTAAGCTATGTTGTGCCATCGAAATGACTATCGAAATGACCATCGAAATGGCCTTCGAAATGACTATCGAAATGACCATCGAAATTACTACCGAAGTGATTGATGAAATCAACCTCTGAAACCACAATTGTCCCTGTCGACATCGTTGCATTATGTACGTCTACATCTCAAATAGAAACCCGTAACACATGGTAGCGTTCGTAACAATATTAGTGAAGATTTGATGAAAATCCGTCAAAGGATAAGAAAGATATGATCCATATTAATAGTTATTAATTCTGTGACGTCACGTGCGAGGTGCTCTCTCATATGTTGGCTACAATTCTTTTTGAAAATATGCATTTTCTCAGAAAGTTATGTATCCTTTTACTTGTGTATCTGTTACATCATTAGAAATACGTTTTTGCACACATACCTGAATGAAACATTCTGTTTTCAAAAACAGAAAGAGAGCAATTTATGGAATTATTTTCTACACAACATATTATGGGAGAGCACCTCGCTAGTGACGTCACAAAATCAAAATTTCAAGAGATCGTATTTTTTTTTTATCCTTTGGCGGATTTTTTCATGGTGAACTATCCCTTTAATACATGGACATGTATGTAGTCATTTGTAGTGGTGTCCCTAACACAAGATTCTGGCATTGGAGTCACCGCAGTGTACCTGTTGATATACACTTCCCTTTCGGAATGTGTAGTAACGCGTTATCACATTCACCTGTATTTCATGATTCAGTTTCAAAGTGTGGAATGCACCCCGAGTATTGTCGCTAGTCGGGCAAACCTTGGACATGCTGAAAGGTTAATTCTCATTGGGCTTAAAAAAATTTCGAAGTTAGGGTAAAAGTTGCCTAGCAACCATACCAAAAGCCGAAGGGTCCTATTGTCCCCGTCCCCTAACTTCGGGATTTTTCTAATTTCGAGATTTTTAAAGTCCAATGAGAATGTCACTATTAGTAAAGTAATTGTTTGAACGACACGTAAAAATGGCTCTGGTAACGAAATAGTGAAATTTCCAAGTCAAATTTCGCTGACTATACATCACATGCTCGGTATTCCTATCACACATCTCACGATAGAGAGGCAAACTTTCTAATGATTATCTTATTTCAATAACATTGTGTTTTTCACAATGTAATATAATGTTATAAGTATGTTTTCGGTCAAAAAGAAATGACCATATTTGGGCAAAGACACCCCAGTGTAACTTGAGATGACCACTTTCCAGAGAAATAACACTGGGCGGACCTTTCACTGGAGGAGTCAAGGGCACTTTTATGGTCCCTGATCCGATCTCTGCGCAGAAAGGGGAGCTCTGGCGTGGAAGAGCGTAATGGTGTAGAATTCATAGCTGAAATAGGTCCGAGGCTGTGAGGTGCATGGGCACAATCCAGTCTGTAAACAACTATATCTGGTAACAAAGACTACGCCCTAATGACGTCATAGCTCCTCGGGCGTCTTGGGGATGGAATTGGGGCATAGTCTGTGTTCCCAGACATAGTTGTTAACAGACTGGGTTGTGTCCATGCACCTCACAGCCTAGTACCTAGGCTATAGAATTCATTGTTATGGTCGTATCAAAGGAATGCCCAAATGACCTATTATTCAGGCAGTATTTTGCTACTTACGCCGTTCCGTTCTCACAGCTCTGACTCTGGCTCATCGAATCGGTTAGGAGCATCATTGTTGTGGGGATAACTTGTTCAGAGATGTTAGTGTTGCTGGGAGGCGAATACAAAATTCGGGTATACCTGCGAAATGTTATCTTGTTTATCACATAAACATAATCATTGGTGTGAGCACACACCCGCCACTCAGTGAATGTACGACCAAAGATAAATGTTTTTAACTACGGTTAGTGAGATAGAAAGTGGGCGGAAATTTGAGGCAATTTGAAAATGATGAAAAGCGTCAAGCAAAAAGAAAGAATATCAAAACAGGCAGAAGGAAATTGCCCTGTCGAACTAGAGCGATGCAAATGCCCTCTCGGACCAGGGGTGCAAGTGCAAGGAAAAGATGGGGAAATACCACTTCCGAGCCGTATGGCAAATTTGCATATACCACGTTGGGAAAGTCCCTATCTTCCTTTATTTTTACATCCCATAATAATCCTATCTGAACAGATAACTTCTACCCTAACAACAACCTTCCGATTGGCTCGGAGTCTCTGCTAAAGGTGTGGCTTCTATTTTTATAAATATTCAACGCTCGATATTTCCCGAATGGTCGAAAATCATAACAATCTCCAATTTCAACTACTTATTCCCCAAAACATCTCTGGACATTGTCCGGCCAGGCTGCACCGGCATACTGTGACAGCTAGTCCCAAGGAGAATACCGACTGTCAGCTGGGAGCATTCATAACTACTAAGAAGAAGCTAAAACAATCATGACCCCGTTGGATCGCCTCCTTCCTAATATCGTGACAGGAGTCCCATTAGCTGGTACTTACCTCTAATCTTTGCTAACCCCATTATCCCAAACTATTCTCCAGAAAAACAAAAATATCGAAAAAACTGTAAACAATACAAAAGTCTCCTCATTCAGAGTTCAATAAACCACCTGACCAATGTGTTCACACTGGACTGCTATCCTGCGTCTACACCAACTTAACTTTATTCCTAGCCATTTCAATGGCGCTACATTAAAAAAAAAGATGAAAAAACAGAAGACTACAACAATTTTACCAACATCCCTTCCCCACTCCTTCCCCAATCACCATAATCATAACCTTCAATGGGAGCATACAAAAACAATTGAAATTAAATACAATTGTCAATCGATTAAAGACAATTTTACATACTCATTGATATACAATCATTCCAACGTAAATTAACAAGAAAAGAAGGATGATGTTAGTTTATCAACATTATATTGTATTTTTGCCAATCACCCCCCCCCCCCTCCACCCCCTTCATTCCACCACCACTCCCTGCACCTAACTAAAACTACTCTAACTCAAGTTTACACACACACACACACACACACACACACACACACACACACACACACACACACGCACACACACTCGCACACACACATACACACACACACACTCACACACACACACACACACATACACACACACACACATACACATTACCCATCACACATTCCTGCGCTTGTTCCTGTTGCATAACCTTTAAATCATCAAAGTAAAAGTAGATGCCTGATGCAGGACCAATTTAAAGATAATTTTTAAATCTCTTTTCATGTGACACATTCTGTGTCACATTTCACATTTCATTTTTTTTTGTTACACATTTCACATTGACATAACAACTTGATTGGGAGAAGCGAGAGATAATCTGAATTGCAATCATGTACACGTACATAATGTTTGCAGTATACTACAATCATGTCACCGTAAGGGAAGAAGTGCATTGTAAACATTTTAGGCGCGTATACGTGCTTTTCGTACCGCTGGCCCTGATTAAGTTGTCAGTTGTCAGAATTCATAAATGTTCCGCATGACTCATCGAAAATGTACGGTTCCATGCAGACTTGATTAGCATTCATGCTATTTTCTGGTGCCATTATTTTCTCCTTTGACAAATACGCACAATGTAAATACATCATACTATGCCTTCTATCCATCTCGCCATCTTTACTTTCAACCTCAGATATTTTCATCATTATTCCGCCGCATCGTCACACGTCTTTCACTGCTTTGATTCCCTCGCAATCTAATAGTAATTGCAAACAACAATTTTCGTAACCATCGCTCTCGATTTTACACTACGTTTAGCCTGGGACGAAGTGCCTGGAAGAAAAGTTGGTTTCAATGAAGCAGAAACATGAAAGAAACATATTAGTGAAGGTTTGACGATAATGAGTCAAAAGATAAGAAGGTTATTTGATTTTAAAGTTTCGATTTTGTGACGTCACATGCGAGGTGCTCTCCCATTATGTTGTGTACTACTTTTTCAATAAATTGCCCATTTTATGTTCTTTGGTGAAGGAATACATTATTTTCATAGCGATATGTGCGTAAAAACATTTGTCTAATAATATATCAAACGCACATGTAAAATGGTATGTTTCACAGGACGGTGAAATGGTACACCTCGTACGTGACGTCACAAAATAAATAATTTAAAATCAAATAAATTTCTTTTCCTTTGACCGATTTTCGTCAAATCGACACTAATAGTTTCTTTCATGTGTCTGCTTTTGTTGAAACGAACTGATCTTCAGGGTGAACTATTCCTTTAAAGGGAAAGTCCACTTAAGTTAGTGTAAGAGTCTTGGTTGTGTGATATTTGTATTGTTGTTGTGTGTAGCGTGGCCTGGAGCCAACCAGACAGACTCTCAGCTAGGACGAAGAGGACGACGATGTATATGACGACAGAGACGATCAAAATGTACAGTGACACGATCATTTATTGTAGATGAAAAGTACAAGTATAATATTTATAAAAGTAAGCTTGTGTATTAGCACTTTAAAGGGATAGTTGACCTTGAATTTTTTTTTGGTTTCAATAAAAGGAGACACATGAAGGAAACATAATTATTAGTGAAGATTTGACGAAGATCTGTCAAAGGAAATTTAGTATATCAGCACACCCTTGGTTTTACACCCATACCTCTATGCGAGAGCAGCTCGCAAGTGACGTCACAAAATTTAAACTTTTAAAAAGTCATAATACCCTTCCCCTTTTTCGTCAAGCCTAATATGTTGCTTTCATTTTTCTATTTCAATCCAAACCAATGTAGTTTCAGGGTGGACTTTCCTAGCCTAGGTACTAGGCCTGTGAGGTGCATGGATACAACCCAGTCTGTTAACAATGTCTGGTAACACAGACTACGCCCTTATGATGTCATAGCTCCTCTGATTTCTGTCCCTCTGAGTGAGGATGGGATTGGGGCATAGTCTGTGTTAACCAGACATAGTTGTTAAAAGACTGGGTAGTGTCCATGCACTTCACAGCCTAGTACCTAGGCTAATGTTTGACGGGAGCCCGAGAGAAACTATAGCCGCAAACTGTTAAAAGAGGTACGCGTTTATGAACTGCTAATACTCGGACAATTTGTAGTGTTTAAGACCACACGCAAACAAATTAGTTCCAGGTGATTAGTACAATCCCATGATTACCAGCAAGTCCAATTAAGGCACTTTTAAATGGCTACTGGGGCGTAGATCGAGATTGTGCCGTTATCCCAGCAAACAGAAAGGAAGAATGAATGGGAGTGGCCTGGCGTGGAGTAGGGAAGGGATAAAGTTCGAGTTGAAAGGAGTATACTCACCTGGAAGACAAAAAGCCTTCAAAGGGTGATCGTGAGCAATCTTCTTGCCAATGGTCTTAAATTCATGTATTGTCCATTTAGAAACTTGCTTAAAGTTATTTGCCCTCAAATGATCCCAATTTGGAAAAGATTAAATCACATTTATCTCCAAAATGTTCGGGCCCAACACTCTGAGGATTTGTGATTTAATCACTAATTAATAGAAATGTGGATCATTTGAGGGCAAATTACTTTCAGCAAGTTTGTAAAATGGACAGTACAAGGATTTAAGACCATTGGCAAGAAGATTGCACACGATCACCCTTTTGAAGGCTTTGTGTCTTCCCAGTACAGTATATTCCCTTTAAAGAAGACAGAAGGGAGGAAGTGGTGGCTTCGCATAAAAGAAAACTACTCTGATTTAAAGGGCATATGCTGTACTGGGAAGACAAAAAAAGCCTTCAAAATGTAATTGTTAGCAATCTTCTTGCCAATGGTCTTAAATTCATGCATTGTCTATTTTAGAAGCTTGCTGAAAGTTATTTGCCCTCAAATGATCCACATATGGAGTAATTAATGATTAATGACTAAATCCTCAAAATGTTCGGGCCGAACATTTTGAGGATTCAGTCATTAATCATTAATTACTCCATATGTGGACCATTTGAGGGCAAATAACTTTCAGCAAGCTTCTAAAATAGACATGAATTTAAGACCATTGGCAAGAAGATTGCTAACAATTACATTTTGAAGGCTTTTTTTGCCTTCCCATTACAATATATGTCCTTTAAGCAAAATACGTTGGGACCGGAAAGATGCACCGAATTTGAGGTCTACTTTGCGCAGAGGGGAAGAAGCCAGAGGAGCTATGGCGTCATTGGGGTGTAGTCTGTGCTACCAGACATAATTGATTACTGACTGGGTTGTGTCCATGCACCTCACAGCCCAGTACCTAGTCTACCAATTACGTGTGAATATGAAAAAAATCACGAAGTGTGTTCCCAGTCTCTGTGCTATTAGTAATTTTTATTGATTGTTGACCAATGGATACCAAACTTTACCCCAAAGCATGCAGATCCACATGTGGATATGACAAATGTGAAATCGCTCAAGCAGATCGAGGAACACTGACATTCGTAAAGTACTTCCACACGTGTTGCAGTCACACCGACACCGTTCGTGCTATAATATGATATACAGCCCATATACGTTAGCAGTTCGGTGTACCAAAACGCAACATCAACGCAATCATGTGAATACATAATGGAGGAGATGAAATAGCGATAACACTGAGGGGGGAGGTGGGGGGAGGGGGAGGGGGAGATGAGGCATACTACCCCCCCCCCCCCCCCACCCCTTTCCACACTCTCCCAACTCTCTCCATCTCACAGAGGCCCCCGTGCATATTATGCTGGGAAAATCATTTTCTTTCTTCATGTTTACATCCAGGGGCGTAGACAACGGGGGGGATGAGGGGGATGCATCCCCCCCAACTCACAAGGTGGGGGGGATGGCATGTACAATCATCCCCCCCAGGTTTGGGGGAATGATATTTGCTTACTTAGTCATAATAATAATAATAATAGTACAAATGATAATAATAACAATTATAATATTAATAGTTATAATTATGATGATGATGATAATAATCCTTATCATTATTGTAATTGTGTTTATTGGTATTAGCCGCATTCACACGGTGCAAGCCAATTCAGACGGTAAAGAAGAGAAAATCGTACAAGTACTTTGTGGTTATCTTGTGGTTTATCCTCACTAAGCAATATATATAGCATAACTTTTTATCAAAGAGGTTTTGGGCAAAATAATTTGGCAGGATTCTTTCTCACCTTATCAACTAACTTCTGTGTGAAAATCACATTAATCCAATAAATCATGCGTGAGTGGGCAAATTTAAGAGGCAAAAGTGTAACTTTTCAAAAGTCACAAGGGTAATTTGGGGTTTCTGTCATATGAATTTTTGATAAATTCCATTACTGATGCATAACTTATGTCCTTTCATTGTTTATCATCCATCTCTCGATGCACGTACACATATCCCGACATTTAACCCATTGTTCTGGTTGAGTGAGCACCGTTTAAAAAATACTTCTGGGTTTGAAACTTTTAAAAACCCTTTATTTTTGTGAAAAAATACAACTGGATATTTTGACAAAAATGTAACATGACTTGTTATGTACACATTAGAAGTCATTTCCGTGTCATGATTGAGTGAATACACTGTAAAAATCGCAGAAGAGATGCCAAAATGTACTGTTAAAACGGCATAAATAATTACCTTTGTGAGTTTTGAAAAGTTACATTTTTGCCTTTAAAATTTGCCCACTCATGCATGAATAATTGGATTAATATCATTTCCACACAGAGGTTAGTCATTAAGTTAAGGAGCAATCCTGCAAGTTGTTTTACCCAGAACCGCTTCGATAAAAAGTTATGCTAATTTTCTTAGGGGGGGGGGGGGGCTTACTTTTCTGTTGTGTTTAGAAAACAAAAACACGTAGTGAGTTCGCTAAGCAGGAGGCCTTGTCTTCCTTAACTTTTTAAGGGGGAAATATATGTGAGTGTGTTCCTTACATAATTCACAGCGTAAATTGATTTTCGGATTCTAGGATGGCTCATAATATGAAATTGAAAACATCAAGGATCACTTCTTTTTCAAGCATAATGAGAAAGAAGAACATGATGACGAACAGCGGTCTACGTCAAAATCGAATGATGTCGGAGTTAGACTTGTTCTTCTGGAAGTTCAAGCAGAAGAAAGTGCCGTTGAGGGTGATGGAGTATCCGCGGCGAAAAGTGATGATGAAACTGATGCCGGTTTTGACGACTGGGTTAGCCCCAATCCCCCCCCCCCCCCCACCAAAAAAAAAATAAAAAAATAAAAAAATAAAAATAGCTTTTTCCATTCCAGTACTAGAAGTTAAACCGCAGAAAATTCTGTTTCAAGCCAAATGGTACCCAAACTACCCCGGGATCCATTACGAACCCTCCCTGCAATATGTGTCAGTTCATTCTGTACTCGTATGCCACGGTGTGTAGATCTTGTCGAAACTATGACTGTCCATTTAAGGCGTAGTATGTGTGTGTGTGTGTGTGTGTGTGTGTGTGTGGGTGCGTGCGTGTGTGTGTGAGAGAGAGAGAGTATGTGTATGTGTGCGTGCACGCTTGTGTGTGTTATTTTACCTCATTAAGTATGCATCAGATTGCACGATTTCAAGTTCAAAATTGCAAAAGCTCCCTACCGTGGGAGGGGGGACACCCCCCTCCCACACCCTCCCCCCGGCTCGGTCGCTTCGCTCCCTCGCTCGGGCGCTTTCGCGCCCTCTCGAGCATTGGCAGCCCAGTCATCCCCCCCAAGTGTACGAACCCGTCTACGCCACTGTTTACATCCCATAATATTCTTATCTGAGCAGCTAGTTTCTGCCGTAACAATAACCTCCCGATTGGTTAGGAGTCCCTGCTCCCTATTTTTAAAATAAATATTTAACACCCGATCTCCCTTGATTGGCCAAAAGTCATAGCCATCTCCAACTGATCCAGCTACTTTTTCCTTCAAACATCTCTGGACATTGTCCGACCCGACAAGCGCGGCAAATTATGACAGCCCGCATGATCGACCGGTCGGCCTGGATGACCTCACCGACACCTAACTATCAACAGAAAGTTAAAACAATTCTTATCCCCTCGGATCGCCTTCTCCCCAACTCGTGACAGAAGTCCCATTATCAGGTACTTACTTTACTCATGGACCTATGCTTTACTTTACTTTCCCTTTATCCCAAACTATTTCTCCTAAACAAAAAATATCAAAAGAAACTCTCAAATACAAAAAGATCTCCTGAACAAAAATATCAAAAGAACTGTCGGGTACAAGGAAAAGATAAAAAAAAAAAAAAAAAAAAAAAAAAAAAAAACATCAACTACGAGGACAAACTCAGGGTGAAATGAACCACCTGCCCAATGGGTTCACACTGGACTGTTGTCCCGTATTTCTCCCAACTTAACTTTATTCTTATTCTTAGCCTATCTGTCAATAGCGCTACAATGGTATAATGATTGGGTTTTTAGCACATGTCGATGTATCGCACATGCCATGCCCCAATGGGACTGAGAGGAGTAAATATGACTACAGCTGGCAAAATAATAGGGCAATTCACACCCATTTTATGAGCCGAGAAAGCGATGATGTGTCATACTGCATGGAATGTGAACTTACACGCATATCTCCAGAGTGAACGACCGCGAGGAACAGAAGAAGGAGACCACAACAATTGTACTCTTGTCTTGGATTTCTCCCTAAAACCATTACGCATAAATAAAACTCCGAGCTGATGTTAATGGTGAGCGGCCATTCATCTTCAAGACGAGCTGGTCTGAAGGTGGGAATAATCATCCCTTTGGTTTTATCTTGGAGATACACCCATTAGTACAGGCAGAAGCCTAGACAAATGCAATCCTCACTCAAATGTCGATGGGATCCTGGTTGTTGTTTTGGTATGAATGTTCAAGCAGTATCCTCAAAGCAATTATTATCATTATTCAAATAGATAATAACATAACAGATATATATATATATATATATATATATATAATAGTAAGGAGCCAGAAATAGCTGCAGAAATGCTAGTCAGCTGTGACTCTTATTATCTTAACGGGACATTCCTCCCGGAAATCAGATTGGTTCGAGAGCAAGAATATGAAAGAAACATTTAAGTGAAGGTTTGACGAAAATCCGTCAAATGCTAATGTTGGGAGATTGATTATCACGACTGGAATGACTGGAATAAACTGAGTCTCCGCCCGGAGACTAGTAACCAGTAAACCAAACAAAAGATTGGAAAAGAGACAATTCAATGTATTAGAAGGGCTGAAAGCCGTATTGCGGTATTTTGGTTTGAGGCTTCTTTCTTCGAAATGAAAAAAAGGAGAGGGCGTGGAATGCATCACTACGCTTTTTATAAATGCGATAACATGGCTAGTAAGCTTTTAAATGGTAGTTTACCCTGAAGATCAGTTGGTTTCAATCAAAGCAGAAACATGAAAGAAACATATTAGTGAGGGTTTTGACAAAAATCCATCAAAGGATAAGAAAGTAATGATCTTTTGAAATTTCAATTTGGTGACATCACGTGCGGGGTCCTCTCCCATACTTCGTGTACAGTATCTGTTTTTGACAATGGAATTATTATTTTTGTTCATATCGTTATGTGTGTAAAAACGCATTTCTCATGATACATGTATCATATGAACAAGTAAAAGGGTACATATTTTTTTGAGGAAATGCATAATTTCGCCAAAAAAAAAAAATTGGACACAACGAAATCAAAACTTTAAAAGATCACACATTTCTTATCCTTTGGCGGATTTTCATCAAAACTTCACTAATATGTTTCTTTCCTGACCTTTTGTGTCTTCTTCATTGAAACAAACTTAATTTCAGGGTTAATGTGACATGCAAACATGTCTCAGTAAGATGATTTAATAGATTTTACATGTGCACTCCACCTATGTTGCTAGTAGGAACCATTCCACATTGTAAAGATCAAGGAGCAAAAGCCCCATTCTGAATGTACAGGCTTGACAGGATATACTGTATGTGCAACAGGTATTACATACCACCAGTAGTTAGGGATTAGACCTTATAGCAGATTTCAATAGAAATAATAAGAAATGTTGACCTTTGACCTTCCGGAAATGGGATAATTGGATAATTGAATTAGGAGGAAATGAGATAATTGGATAATTGAATTAGGAGGAAATGAGATAATGGATATAATTGAATTAGGAGGAAACGAGATAACGAGTTAATTGGACTAGGAGCTAACGAGTTGATTGGATAATTGAATTAGGAGGAAACGGGATAATTCGTAACCCGTCCCCGGGAAGTCCGTAATTGAATTAAGCGAGCACCACCATCACCACCGCGGGAGCGCCGTGTGTGTGTACAGGTGGAAGTGATGAGACTTGTGTATGTGTATGCATTTGCGTTTCTATGTGTGTGTGTTTGTATGTGTGTGTGGTTTACGAGTGTTTGTATGTGTTTGTGTATGTATGAGGTGCAGTGCATCTGAAAATGCTCTGCTGCAAATATGGGGGTTGAGCTTACTTTCAATATTCTCTGACAGTTCCGATACATGCCATTGTCAGCAGGTTTGTGCCGTTGTGGCCACACAACGTCGACGAGATTTTGCTATTTGTTAGGTAGTTGATGTGGTGTGGGGAGGGGGTGGGAGGCGTCGTGGGGAGTGGAGTTCACCCAACCACCAAAACCCTGAGCCAACTCTGCCAACGAATCCATGCCAATCTGTAATTACGGTTTCTGATGATAAAATGTGAAGCGTAAGTTATTTGACGTCATCAAAGCAACCAGGTGTCAATATGCATCGTAAAATTACTCATCCAAAAGCACAACAATTAGATTACGGTGACTATACCAAAGCATGAATTGTCACTCCCAGGGGGAAAAGTGAGTGTCTGTTTTGTGAGAGCATTAACCGCTCGTGACATCCCATATGCTGGTCTCAGAGTCATTCCTCTATGTTTTTCATACTATGAGCGACAATTTGTGTAGGGGCTTGGTAACGGAATATCAACATTGAATGATTATAATAATAATAATAATAATATTCAATTCTTAGACGCGCATAATACCATTCAAATAGTCTCTATGCGTGTGAAAGTAAAAATTGATTATGTGAGAATTTGAAAATAACTTATAATTATCAAACAGATGAGTCTTTAGTCTTGATTTGAATTGATCGAAGTCTGTCAAAGACCTAATGCCTTGGGGGAGGTTATTCCATAATTTGGGTGCCGTATTTGCAAAAGCTCTATCACCGTCTGTGGCTCAAAGAGCAATGAACTTGCTTTAATTTACTTGAATATTCGTAGTATGTGTAAGAATTTAGTGCTTTCACCAAGCGTATTAGCTCAGGATTCGCAGCAATAGGTGTTACTGAAACTTGGTTTCCTACTGATCTCGATGCTAACCTATACTCCATCCCTGGTTATAATCTGGTTTTTAATAACAGACAAGGTAAAAAGGGTGGAGGGGTGGCTCTTTATATTCCATCTATGTTGAATTACCAAGTATGCCATGAACTTACTATCATGAATGATGTGTTAGAAACTATTTTGTTGATGTTAACATACCAGGAAAGCGAAATGTTGTTTTAGGAGTTGTTTATAGACCACCGCAGAGTAATACAAATCTCTTTATAGATGAAGTACATGATATACTGTCAAATCCATTACTTAATAACAAAACAATATTTCTCGTGGGTGATTATAATCTGAACTTGCTCTCTTGTGATGAAAATAGCTCTGTTGATGAATTTTTGAACATGTTGGTGTCCTTCTCCTTGATGCCTCTAATTACTAAACCTACAAGAGTAACTGATCACTCTTCTACTCTCATTGACAATATTTTCAGCAATTTACAACCTTTTCCAGTTGCTGGCATCATAATTTCTGATCTGTCTGACCATTTCCCTGTATATGCCAAAGTGCCACTTAGCAAACAATCTCTCACTACTACTCAAAATAATCGTATCCGTATGAGTAACTCAGAGAATATTGCAAGGCTTAAGGAGGCGCTAATCGCAACTGACTGGAGTGATGTTCTACTTGATCAAAATGCCGATAGCTCTTTCGATAACTTCTGTAGCAAATTCTTATTGTTGTATGATTTGAATATACCTGTATGTAAAAGGAATAGAGGAAATCGCAAGAAAATCCCTATAATGCCATGGATTACAAAATCGTTGTTGAAATCAATAAATACGGCGAAAAATAAGTTATATTACAAATACAAAACAGCTAAATCAGAACAGTCACCAAAAAACTATACGAGATATCTGAACACCCTAACTCCAATCTTACGTGTTTCAAAGAAAAATTATTACTCAACCCAGTTTCAGAGAACCTTTAAAGACATAAAAGGAACATGGAAAGTAATAAAACAAATTTTTAAGAGCAAGAACGTAGCATCAAGTATTAGATCTATGGAAAGTGATGGAGAAGTAGTAGATGATAAGAAATCTATTGTAGAAAACTTCAATAATTACTTTTGTAATATTGGTCCAAAACTATCGGAGGGCATACCTAATTGTGATAAATCATTTCGTGATTTCTTAAGGCACCCTAATGAGCAGAGTTTGTTTACGATGCCAACGAATGAGGGAGAGGTACTTAGTTTGGTAAATTCTTTGAAGATTGGGAAAAGCCCTGGATGCGATAATATCTCCAACAGTCTAATTAAAAGTGTAGCACCAGGAATTGTAAAGCCATTAGTGCACATTTTTAATTTGTCAATGGCAAATGGCATTGTGCCCAGGAATATGAAAGTTGCAAAGGTTGTACCAATTTTTAAGAAGGGCGACCCCAAGCTATTGTCAAACTATCGGCCCATCTCTCTCTTAACAGGGTTCTCTAAAATTCTTGAAAAACTCATTTACTTGAGAAGTGTTAAGTTTCTCAATGCAAGTATTTTTTTTCCAACTTTCAATTTGGCTTCCGTGAGAAACATACTACCACCCATGCTATATTGCACTTCATCAATAAAGTTTCTAATGCCCTGGATAACCATATGCACACAATTGGAATATTCTTGGATTACTCTAAGGCATTTGATACAGTAGATCATGACATTTTGTTAAGTAAATTATCGCACTATGGGATCAGAGGTGCAGCGCTGGACTGGTTCAGGAGCTATTTAGCTGACAGGCAGCAATTTGTATCCATTCATGGTTTTGCTTCAGAGTTACAAAATGTTACCTGTGGAGTGCCGCAAGGATCTCTTCTTGGTCCTCTTTTATTCATTCTTTATATAAATGATTTCCAATACTCTTCCAATGTATTATCTTTTATACTGTTTGCAGATGATTCCAGCATATTTTTTTCACACAAAGATGTTCAAGTCCTTTTGCAAACAATTAACTCAGAGTTATGTAATATTACAGCATGGATTCAGGCAAATAAACTGTCCCTAAATCTAAAAAAAAAAAAAACTAACTATATGATGTATAGCAATTCAATTAAGCTGTTGCCTAGGGACATCATATTCAATGGTGCTGTGATAGATAGGGTGGTTTCAACTAAATTCCTAGGTCTCCATGCAAAACATTGTCAAAGAATACTGGTGTAATTCGAAGGTTGAAATATGCTCTTCCTCAAAGCGTTTGTTTTATTTTGTATTCAACTTTAATTCTACCTTATGTCAATTATGGTGTCCTTGCTTGGGGTAAATCTCTCAAAACACATTAGATAAACTCTTCTTGGTCCAAACAGGGACGTGAGAGGAGAAAAGAGGGTAATACGAACAATCTGTGATGCTGACTTTCGAGCTCATACAAATCCTCTGTTCCATCATCATAGAATCTTTAATAAAGGTAGAAGACATTAAATATATGCAACTGGGTTCCCTAATGTCCGATCTTAACTCAGGTGTACTGCCACTGGCATTAGCCCAAATGTTCAAGAAAAATAATGAAATTCACAATTATGCCACAAGACATGCTTCTGCATTCCATTTGCCCCAATGCACGGACTAAGTTTACTCTCAATACTTGAATTTGCACCGGACCAAGGTTCTGGAACTCTCTTTACTCAAGTATTAGACGTTCTTTCAGTATTTCTGTTTTCAAACGCAAACTGAAGTTACACTTATTTAATAACTATCTAGTTGATTCTTAAGCTATGTTCAAAGTTGTGGTACTGCCGTGTTTTATTTTGAAAGTTGAACACGATCCACATGTACATACATGCGGGACCTGCCAACTCACCTTTTCTTCTTCCTCTCTTTTTCTGTCATTTACCAGCTTTTAATAATCCTCACACTCTCTCTCCCACCCAGCCCTATACCCTTTTATATCTTCATGTATGTTGTTTTTCCCCACTTTTCCCACCTTCTTTTGTAAATAAGTCTCTTCTCCCCACGCTTTTCATTGATTTAGTTAACCATGTTAATATCTAAAGTTGTTTAGTTATTTGTTTTAGTACTCAAGTGTCTTCGTGTTCTACCTAAAAAGATATTTATTGTATTCATGTTTGGACTACATGTATTAAATCAGACTGGTCGTTTTTAATATGTTATTGCCATGCGGGGCCTGACTTTATCAAGCTATGCTTTCATAAGGTCTCCTCGTCTTTCTATCTTCTCTCTGATGCAACATTTAAACTTGTTCCATATTACTGTTTCTTTATGTACACTGTCACTCGCTGTTACTCTGTAAAATTGTATCTGAAGAAAGACAAATAAACTTGAACTTGAACTATTCACCTTACAGTACAGTCTAGTTGCACATGAGGCATTATGTTGATTACACGCATTTAAATATTGCTAAACATATGTTGTAATAATTATTTTTTTTTTTTTTTTTTTTTTGTTAACCAACAGTTTTTAAGATAGCTTCTGACTGATTGATGGAGTACTGTTAAATATTTCCCGGGCTGAAGTCAATGCCGATTCCTACTATACATGCCGGTGATTTTAACCTTCAAATGAAAGGAATTTGTAATTTGATTTGATGAAACGCTTCCTCCTTTCTTTCCAAAACCATCATATTTCCTTTTCAGAGAATTCTAAATGCCGCTTTTTCATGTCCTGAAGCTGCAACCATATATTCCATCTATATCAGCTCAAAGTCATAAATTTCAAGACTGATAGAGACCTGTGCCTGTTGAACGCCTACACACGCTTATCGAATTACCAATATTTAGCCTGTCTGTTCTACTTATTTATTTTCACTTATTAGCGAAAGGATATTCCCTGTGCGGAGGCATGTAACTCGATACCTCCTAAGTCTACATGTTTGAATATCCTCACGACAACCGAACGTATTTCTTAAAATATAATTTTATATTTTCGTTTTATATGTCCTCCTATCGAATAAAAAGGCTATTCAAAGTACTTAAAAGGAATAGAGCGACTTCTCTGAAATCCTAGGAAAGGAAACACACCATTTACTGTTCTCCACGAAATTAGTATTTCATGTAAGCTTAAATATAGACTGATTATGTGATGTGACAAATATATCTTCTTTAAAATGTTAAACGGGAGACTAATTTAACAACTTAACAATTTCAATTAATATTCGACATCTCGTTATGAGATCACTAATGTGTTCAGAAATGGCTAACCCCAATCATAATTATCTATGATATTTGAATGGGGGATGAAAGCAATAATGTTTGGAAATGTCAAACCACAATCATATCAAAAAATTAATGTGCTTTTGACCGTCAATAGGACTACTTTCCGCACAAGTACTGAATATAAAGCCCGTAATCCACGGAGGTTGACGTGGAGGCAATTTCAAATCCCATTAGTTCATTATACATTCAGAGATAAATCGGTAAAGCCTTAAGCTGGTACATTTTATTGGTCAGTTCCTGTCTCAGAAATGAGAGCGGACGCGGGAGTAGGGGCATGATGGATGAGGGAGTGGAGGGGGGAGGGATTGCGAGACGTCGCTATCATCCTCCAAGGCATGTAAATTAGGATCGAACATATCCGAGGAGTCCTCCTCCTCGGGACCGCGAACCTCTGAATCGGGGTCCATCGTCTCCCCCTCCTCCTCATTCTCCAAGGCGTATAAATTAGGATCGAACATATCCGAGCGGTTCTCCGTTGGATTTGAATTGGGGATCGTCATCTCCTCGGCCTCCTCCACAATGGATGTCGAGTTTTCCCGACGGCGGTCAAACGCCTCTGCCCTGCCCTGCCTTTGACGGTCTCTCGCTCTATTCCGTCGCGCAAAAAGGATGCGAAACATCGCTTCGTCCTGGGTGCTCCACCGATTTTGACTCATGATTTATTATTAACCTCTTCGTACGTTTCCCACACTTCCTCCCAGTGTCTCCAAAATTCACCGCCTCCGTAGGGCTCTTTCCAAAGCGCGAACAACATCCACACCACTACCAACATCCCGCGTGAATCATTTACCGTGAGACTCTGATCTGTAGCGAGGTTAATAATGAGGGGTTAGATATTTGACGCTTCCCTTAATAGTTCCCGCGGGCGCATGCGCGGTGCATTATTCTTGAGGGGGATAACAAGAACGTGTCAGGAAACGATCCAATAATTTAATTATCTTTCAGATGGTGAAGTTACCCGAAGTGATTTAACGTCTGGTTGCTAGCTATGACGTCTAATTATATCTAAGCGATTCCCCATGCACCTCCGTTGGGCAATTATAAAGCTTCCTGCGGAGGAATGATACTAGGTTAATTCAATTACGGCGCTCCCGCGGTGGTGGTGGTGCTCGCTTAATTCAATTACGGACTTCCCGGGGACGGGTTACGAATTATCCCGTTTCCTCCTAATTCAATTATCCAATCAACTCGTTAGTTCCTAGTCCAATTAACTCGTTATCTCGTTTCCTCCTAATTCAATTATATCCATTATCTCATTTCCTCCTAATTCAATTATCCAATTATCTCATTTCCTCCTAATTCAATTATCCAATTATCTCATTTCCGGAAGGTCAAAGGTCAACATTTCTTATTATTTCTATTGAAATCTGCTATAAGGTCTAATCCCTAATTACTACCACCTAACATGTTTTGACCACCGTACATCATTAGAGACTATATGCAGCTGGTATAGTGCCCTTGATAGGCACTCTACCAGACAGTACATTAACATAAAACAGTAAGGTAGGATAACAGTGTCCAGAGACAGAGCTGATTGGCTAAAAGTACTTTCTTTTTATAAACCATTGTATGATCCCTGACAAGGGGTAACATAAGGTCATGTGATACCACTCCATTGTTGATTGGATGAAAGTGCTGTTCTATGTATTTCCTTTATGCGTTGTCCAGTCAAGAGGGGACAGAGTGGACAGGATATGCTGACTCCACAATCAGCATTCCTGAACTATTTCTTGATGTAGAGTTCCGACTCTCGGATTACTGTTTTGCAAGCTTGAGAATCTTTACTTTCTCTTAAAGTAATCATCTAATGATTGGCATTTTGGTGATGCCCTGAGTTGTATAAATGAAGGGCAATCACAGCAGAAGAGGCAGTTGACTGGGAGGAGAGGCCGAGTCCGGGCCTACTGCAGAGCATCACCATGTAGTCGAGCATCCACATACTCCTAATAAAGCCGAAAGGAACTTGCATTAAAGATGCAGTGTCGTTTGAGTTATTTCAGTGTGCGACTCGTTGGTAACAACTCCTAGTCCGACGAAGCTACCAAGCCAGTGGTAGCTTTGTCACAGTTAACTATATCCCTTAATTTAAACGTGCTGGAGCTTCTTGTCGGAGGCCCGATGAGATACGCTATTCCTTTAACTGCACCAAGAATAATTCAAGATAAATATCCATTCACAAAATTCACTTTAATCGATAATACCTCAATTCAACTCGAATCAAACTGACATTAAATGTATTGTTATTGTGATTTTTTGAAGCTGCATTAAAGAAGCGGGTCTCTCCCAACATTTTAAAAGACGTAACACAGAGAAGAACGTGGTTTGTATCGTCGCGAAGAAAAAAACACACAGAAATTCTCTGAATAATCGTAACCCTATGTAGGTTGAGTGGAAGCCGCAACAAGCTATTCAGGAGATGCAATGCAATCCATGAGCTTGACATGCACACGATAGTGATTACACGTGTCTTTGCATCCGTTTATTTCTATGTTTGTGAGTCCATTTAGTTTTGTTGATTCTTTGATTCTATTTGTTTGTCTTTTTTTTTCCTATCTAGTTTCAACCAGTCATAGTCTAGATGAAATAATTTGCTTATGAATGGGAGACCCATCCATTTTGATTCTTCAGTAGTTTTTGTTTTATACATCATGCGTTCATACATCTAATTGTGTTCCGAATGTTTATATACGTGTGTACATTAATTCACTGGCCTCCGTTCGTTTGTTTGTCCTTTTTCCTTTGAAGTTTCCAACTGTATTCCTGTAACCAAGATCTCGAAGATGGCTCCACCCATATTCCTATATATGCTTGCCCGATTTTAACTTGTGCTTGAATTCTGTTTTTCCCTTTTTTTTCTGACTGGCAATTGCATTCAGTTGGAGTTTATATGAATGTCCCCTTTAAATAGTAACTAGCATGTGCTCAGCTTGGACAAACATTGATAGTTTGTGCTTGAGAAGTTACTTGTTTTTCAAGCTTTCTTCCAGCTTCACGCACGTAGAAACGAAGCAAAGGAGTGATTTAAGTCCATTTACCACTTCCCCGCCCAAATCATTTTTCCATGTTTGTGACCACTTTCCATAGAAGCCCAATCACTATGTTTTTCAGTGGCGTAGACAGGTTCGTACACCTGGGGGGGGGGGGGGGGGGGGATGACTGGGCGGCCAACGCTCAAGAGGGCGCGAAAGCGCCCGAGCCGGGGGGGAGAGTGTGGGAGGGGGGTGTCCCCCCTCCCACGGTAGGGAGCTTTTGCAATTTTGAACTTGAAATCGTGCAATCTGATGCATACTTAATGAGGTAAAATAACACACACAAGCGTTCACGCACACACACATACTCACACACACACACACACACACACACACACACACACACACACACACACACACACACACACACACATACTACGCCTTAAATGGACAGTCATAGTTTCGACAAGATCTACACACCGTGGCATACGAGTACAGGATGAACTGATACATATTACAGGGAGGGTTCGTAATGGACCCCGGGGTAGTTAGGGTACCATTTGGCTTGAAACATAATTTTCTGCGGTTTAGTTTCTAGTACTGGAATGGAAGAAGTTAATTTCTGGAGGTGATTGGGGCTAACCCAGTCGTCAAAACCGGCAACAGTTTCATCATCATTTTTCGCCTCAGATGCTCCATCCCCCTCAACGGCACTTTCTTCTGGTTGAACCTCCGGAAGAACAGGCCTATCTCCGACATCATCCGATTTTGACGTAGACAGCTGTTCGTCATCATGTTCTTCTTTCTCATTATGCTTGAAAAAGAAGTGATCTTTGATGTTTTCAACTTCTTATTATGAGCCATCCTAGACTCCGAAAATCAATTCACGCTTTGAATTATGTAAGGGACACACTCACATAATATTTTCCCCTTAAAAAGTTAAGGAAGACAAGGCCTCCTGCTTAGCAAACTCATTACGTGTTTTTGTTTTCTAAACACAACCAAAAAAAAAAAAAGAAGTCTCCCCCCCCCCCCCCCCCCTAAGATAAATAGCATAACTTTTTATCGCAGCGGTTTTGGGCAAAACAATTTGCAGGATTATTCCTTAACTTATTGACTAACCTCTGTGTGAAAATGACATTAATCCAATTAGTCATGCATGAGTGGGCACATTTTAAAGGCAAAAATGTAACTTTTCAAAAGTCACAAGGGTAATTTTTTATGCCGTTTCAACAGTACATTTTGGCATTTCTTGTGCGATTTTTAAGTGTATTCACTCAACCATGACACTGAAATGACTTCTAATTTTTACATAACAGGTCATGTTACCATCTTTGTCAAAATATCCAGTTGTATTTTTTTCACAAAAATAAAGGGTTTTAAAAGTTTCAAACCAAGAAGGATGAGTATTTTTTAAACGGTGCTCACTCAACCAGAACAATGGGTTAAATGTCTGGATATGTGTAGGTGCATCGAGAGATGGATGATAAACAATGAAAGGACATAAGTTATGCACCAGAAATGGAATTCATCCAAAATTCATATGACAGAAACCCCAAATTACCCTTGTGACTTTTGAAAAGTTACATTTTTGCCTCTTACATTTTCCCACTCACGCATGACTTATTGGATTAATGTGATTTTCACACAGAGTAAGTTGATAAGGTTAAAAACAATCCTATTAAATTATTTTGCCCAAAACCTCTCTTGATAAAAAGTTATGCTATTTTTGCTTAGAACCTCCAAAATACTTGTAAGATTTTCTCTTTTTTACCGTCTGAATTGGCTTTCATCGTGTGAATGCGGCTAATACAAATAAACTCAATTACAATAATGAAGAGGATTATTATCATCATCATCATCATCATCATCATAATTATTATTATTGATATATAATTGTTATCATTATCATTTGTACTATTATTATCATCATTATTACTTATTAAGTAAGCAAATGTCATTACCCTAAACCTCGGGGGTGGGGGGGGGGGGGGATGATTGTACATGCCATCCCCCTCATCCCCCCCCCCCCCCCCCCCCCCCCCCCCGTTGTCTACGCCCCCGGGTTTATAGTCCTTGAATTCCATTAACTTTGCTGGAATTCAGGAAATGTGACGCCTTTATAAAGGTCCATTTTCTGCTGAAAAAACGAAGCTGACTTTCCTTGTGAATTTCACGACTTGTATCTCATTCAAGATCCGAAACATTACATGTATGTATATTCAGAGAGTCATGCATGCAGAGAGATGGAATGGGATGCATCAGTGAGATATAGAAAGATAGAAGAGAGATATAGTGTTGTGTAGATGTTGGTGTGAGTGGGATCGGTTACTAGTCTATAGTTTGCTTAATTCTAAGTTGAACTTCGAAGTGCATGTACA